>JAFIRS010009352.1:0-10151 GCA_018342105.1 Gonioctena quinquepunctata | reverse complement strand
AAATTTTTTTCATTTATTGTGGTAACATAAATTTCTTGAAAATTAGACCCGGCTTTTAAGGTTTATTTTATTTATTTTTATATGGAATTTTATTCATATTGTGATTTTATGAACTTTCGTCATGTTACCATGTATATTTAATCATTTTTCAAATTTTTAATTTATTGCCTATTTTCGGGGAAAGCAAGTGCTTTGCACTTATCGCAAAAAAAACCCCCTTTTCCCTATAATTCAGATTTTCATTAATTCATGGTTTTTCCCTGTACAGTAAAACCCAAAAAAAAGTCTTTTTTAAAAAAGGAGGGCTTATTGGAGTCATTATAATATTATTTATTTTTTTTATCTGCCATCATGAAAAATCAAGTTTCGTTTTATAAAAAATTTGGGTTTTATTTTTTTTTTTTATTTGGTGAAAATTTTTCAAAAACAACTCGAAAAGTTCCCGGTTATTTTAGTAAAAGGGGCATCTTGAAACAAGAATTTCACGCAACGGTGGAAAAAGTGGTACATAAATTTGAATCACTGGTTTTTTAAAAAAAACCATTACCCCAGTGACGACGAAGAGGTTAGAAATATTCTTATACATGAGTTAAAAGCCCAAAACTGTTGTTTTTTCAAGTTAAAATTTCTTCTATTTGGGGTAAAAAGGGATGGTAAAGAACAGTTCCAGACAGTTTGCGGGGAAATTTAAATTTTAATTTCCCTTCAAAAAAGGGGCATTTTGACACCAGATTTTATTTCTTTGATGTGGTTGGGGGCACATTGAAGATTACATTAGTTTTCCGTAAAAAAAATTCTCAGATGCAGCCACCTTCCTTCTAATTTTAAATCTAAAAAAACCCAATCAGAAAAACAGAGGGATGTCTTTGTTTTTAAAAAATTTTCCCATTCTATCAAAAATAATTTATATTGTATTTAATATTGTACGAAAACGCCCGCAAAATTGTTGACCCCAGAATCAACGAATTGAAATTAAGCCCTTTATTCATAAATGCGACTTGTGATTCATATTGTCTTTCATTCTTCAAAATACGCTCGGAATAGCTTGGTGTTTAGTTTGAAGACCCAACAAAAGACAAAGACAAGCATGTTCAAATTATGTCTTCTGCACATCGGCTCTGTTCACTAATTGGTTGCAAATTAGGATCTTCCATTCACCAGCCAATCAGAAAACACTAGTAGAATCTGACAAACTTTTTGAAAAGGGAAACATTCTCAATTGAATATTGATAGAAAGATTTTTCTGTGAATTGAAAAATCCACGATTGAAATGAAGTTTTTTTTTTGTGAATGTCTAACAGAAAAAAACTATTTCCCCCCGGGAAAACCAACGCTGGACATTGAACTACACTGATAGATATCCTGTTTATATTTTCAACAAATCAATCTACCCTCCCCCCTGACAGGTTTTAATGTCAAAAAAAACTAATTTAAAAAGTGTCTCCAAAAAAAATGATTCTAACTTTTTCCATTTTTTGAAAAATGAGATTGCCCTTAAAATTTTTTTTCCATTTTTTCCCGGTCTTCCTGATGATCGTGGAAGCGTGAAATAGATTTTCGCCGACAAAAAAAGATTGAAGACCTAGTGAATGCGGGGTGTCTCCCGGTCAATGTTACGAATGATTTCTGGTGAGTACTTTTTTTAAAAACATTTTTTTGGCCCCATTCATTTTATGAGTTCTTTAAATTTAAAACTGGAATAGAAAATCAAATAACCATCTGAAAAAAAATGAAATTTTTAATTTCAGATTTTTTTTTTTGGGGTTTTTTTAGAATATCTATGGGGTGGGTTCAATGTCCAGCGTGGTTTTTGCCGGGGAAGTAGTTGTTTTCTGTTAGAAATTCAAAAAAAAAATTTATTAATAAGGGGGTTTTTTTAATCAGAAAATCTTCTATCAATATTAAATTGGGAACCCTTTAAATAATACCCCCCAAAAAGGTTTCTTGACGATTTTGGGAAAAAGTGAAAAAGTTTATCTTTCGTCGCAGATGATTCCACATCTGATTTTATGAACATCCTGTTTAATTTTCAACAAATCAATCTGACAAATTTTTTTTCGTAAACAGCTTGTAAACCGTGCATCCGGGAAATTTTTCGGGAAAAGTTCAGTTCAGGTGTTCTGAATGTCCCGCGTCACCCAAAGGTCGTGGGTGTTGTTTTTCAAAACAATATTCAATTTGTGAAAATTTTTCCCCCCCCTTTTTTGTTTTTGTTTGTTTTTTACAAGTGATAATCATGAAAAGTGCCTCAAAGCTGAGTATGAAGTCAACAGTTCTTGGGCTTTACACCGGTTTGGATATAAAAAGGGTAGTTGTTGTCTTCACTTTTAAACTGAATATATATCTCAGGCAGCCCACAAATTTTACATTTTACCCACAAAAGCATTTCAACACTCGCCCTTTTTCGAAGTGAAATTTTTCAGCTCGGCAGCCAAACTTTTCCTCTGAATAGGTCACCTGAAATTAGGCGAGTGGCGCTACCAAAAATTTTTTTGAATTTTTTTTTCCAAAACAAAAAAAAATTTTATTTTTTTTTTAGATTTTAATCACTGTAATTGTTTTTAAAAATGGTTTAATTTTGTGCAACGGGTTAGATTAAACCCTTTTATAATTAGAATAGTCGGAGTAGTAGTTGTTTTAATAATACTAGCAATTTTTTCTTAAAAAAAAAGTGTTTTCAATAAAATTGTAATACATACACACATCAACTGTTATCTGTTATCTAACTGATAAAATGAATTAGTCCTTTTCCGTTAACCCCCTTTTTTTAAGAACGATTTTATATTCCCAATTTCCCAAAAAATTTTTTTGTTGATGAATTTTAAAAATCTAGCCAAAAAAAGTAAGACTTTTAAAGCAAAAAATGAGATAAAATTTCATGGATACAAAGAGGGTGATTTTGATAAAAAAAATTTTTATTATTTGATAGATATTTTCCACACCCCACCCCTTTTGTTTTGGGGGTTTATAGGGGGAAAAAATTTCACCCTTTATCGATCCACGAATTGAAATCTTTTTATTTTTTTTCTTTGAAAAATTAAAGCCCAAATTATGAAAAGATGATGGCACAATTTTCCATAATTTATCCGGCAAATTTTTTTTTTTGTTTTATTTTTATTTAAACGTTTCCATATTTCTATTTTAATATTGATAGAATGAAAATTTTTTATACAGCGTACCGACTGCTGAAAAAAAAAGGACTTATCCAAAACTCTATTTTGGTAAAACCCGCCCGTTGCGCTTAAAAAAAACCCAATCCAATTACGGATTTAATGAAAAAAAAACCCAACCGACCCCCCTTTCTTTTCAACAACGAAAAAAAAGCAAATCATAAACGAAATGAACAAGGGGGTTTTAAAAAAAAACAAATTGGATTTGCCTACCATCCTATGATAACTTTTGAGGGCTCGGGTCAATAAAAGGTTAAAATGAATTGATTCATAATTACTGTTTTTTGGGAACGGTCGGGAAAAAGACCCCGCTTTATAGCACGTGCCTTTATAAAATCAGTAATTAGCAACAGTAATTATAGCAACAACGGCTTTTGGAACCCTGCACGTCCCTGTTTAGATAAAAATGTTTGGAATTACAGCACTTCCGAGGTTGATAAGCGATAATTTTCTCACTTTTTTCCACAATAAAAAATCTAATAAAATTTTGACATTGTCATTTTAAAAAATCTATTGGAGTTAGAGAACATGAGCTTCAGATGGATTTTGAGAAGGGCTCAGTCTCTGATACTTTCGACTTCAGATATCCCCAAAGAAAAAAGTTCCTTGGCGTTAGATTTGGGAAACGAGCCGGCTATTCAATTGCCCCGTTTTTATCGAAATATATATATCTGGATATATTACATTCAAATATCCACCAACCTGTCTAAAATAATGGAGAGTGACTCCATCCTGTTGGAATATTATTGGCATATCAATGTGCAATGTCTCTACTACTTCATCCATGAGATACGTAATGTCGTTTTGCAGCATATTTAGCTATAATTGTCCAGTTAAAATGCCATCTATGAAGTTGGGACCAATTATATGGTTACCTACAATGACTGCCCATACATTAACTTTTTGTGGATACTCAGTGCGCTCCTACCTAATCATACGTGGATTAGTATCACTCCAGTATCGAATATTTTTTCTGTTAACGGTACCACATAGTGAAACAAATGTCTTTTACATGGTTCGGATGGTTCCTGATTCTATTACACATTGTTTCTAACTGGTGCAAATTAATAAGTTTATAAGGATGGAATTCATTAACCAACGAAACCAAAAAGTGGGAGGTTCTCTAGTAGACAGGCATATTTTTTTTTTATGTATGATCACGCATAACTTTTTACTGAGACGTCCGATTCCGATAATTCTAGTCCCATTTGAATTCAAAAAATGGAATTCATCCCTAAGGGCAGCAAAATGAAGGATATTGATCCCTCACCCTCTGAATTCTGGTCCGTTAACCGATTCTATCAGGCATACTTTGTACTGGGTTCTTCGATTTGGATGATTATTTTTTTAATAGATAGGGTATACCTCGTATTTGGATTACGAATGAGATTATCAACCCTTACGGGTAGAAAATAGGAGATAATTGATTTTTCACTTGTGAACATTGGCACACACAAATGTAGTTGACAATGACAGATCGCAACTGTCATTATTTTTGTTCTACATCCGTCACAATCATTATATTCTATGAGAGGATGAAATGATATACAAAGTAATGGAATAGACTAACCAGAACAACAAAAATAATTTATATTACAACAAATATCATATTATTCAACTGGTAATAGTTGAAGTAAGGTGGGTAAGTAAGTATTTTGGAACTCATCAAAAAACAAGTAGGTAGTAATTAGTACATTTCAGCCACAAAAAATAAAAAATAAAATAAACCTTCTTAGTCTCAATAGCTAAGCTCCTAAACTAATGTAAGTATCTAATTTTGAGTCTGCGTCAAACGAACAATCAACGAAGATCATTGAATGACTTCAAAAAAATTATCAGAATGTCACCGCCACCATTTTACGCCTTACCTAATTCATTTGCTTGTTTGTTTGGCGCCGACTCAAAATTAGTACTTACATTAGTTTAGGAGCTTAGTAATCGAGACTAAGAAGGTTTATTTTATTTTTTACTTTTCAGATTCGTATTTCGTTGGTTTAATTTTTTGTCAAAAAGTTTTTATTCAAATATTTCTTCATAGTAGAAGTAGAAACAATGCACCCATTTGAAACTGATTCAGTTGTCGTACAGGGATTATTGACGACAAAACTGAACTGTTTGATTTTTGATTTCTTTTTCGCTACTTCCACTAGCCCGTTTAACACCACCGGTTGCAGTAAACTTTCGTACTATTGTAGCATGTAGAATTTCTTTATTATGGTTTTTCTTTTTTCAATTTCATTCGGAAATTGCCATAATTCCGCCGGACTACTTATATCTAGGAATGATCAGAATTCAGTTGGACCAGCACAGTAAGCGATTTCAGGATACATCGACTTGTCTCGTATGGATAATTTCTTCGGAAATTATCTGGTGCTAACCCACAAGGCTATTCCATCAGATATTCCATTAGTGGTCCACTCATTCTTGAATTTGGTGTTTTCTTACATGGTCTAGTTTGGTTTCCATTCATTTTGGAAAGTAAATACGTTCGTATTGAAGGAATGTGATGTACGAATTAGTCTTCGGCTATCTTCGTGAAATCTCATCATTGTTTGTTCTCATAGAAATAACTTCTTCCAATGAGTGACTCTCGATGCGGGTCACGTGAGCTAGGTTTCTTACTTGCCAAAGGACAACGGAGATGGCAGAATCCAGGGTGATGTGACGGCTAAAGGTTCTGTTATTTAGAAAGCCAGGGCCTGCAAAATGTCTATTTCTACCACGGGATTTCAGATTTGACTGTGGAGAGAAGTGTGTTACTGGTACCTCAAGGACTGCATTCCTGTAAACCAGGTTATTGTGTTGTAGATTCTTCATTCTCAATTCTTTGTCGTGGTCAGCTACCATAATGGCCGACATTTTCGTGGACTCGACATGAACCCTTCATCAAAGGTAAGCCGTTGGCAAATTTTTGTATATAGCTTTGTTGTATAACGGCGAAAATTGTTATAGGAGGAATTTTTTTGGAGAACTTTCCCATGGGGAACATATTTGGGGGGGTCTAAAATATTCTCGTTTCCGATATTGATTTGGGGATATAATGAATTTAGACATTTGATTCAAGATGAAGGCGTAATTTTCCCTGCCAGAATCGATTTGGATTGTCGTCGTGTCTTTCTTCAACGTTCGTGTGATTGTCTACCCTAGAAAAAGTCATGTTCCGGTATTTGGAAGCTGTCCATTTTCATACGTGCCATCTTGCGCAGTGGAATATCGCAAGAGAAATAAACAGGCAAACTCATAATTTTTACATTTTTCATAAATGCACAAAAGTATAGAAGTGACACCTATAATTTGTGGGATGAAGCTTAAACCTAATGAAGTGGAATTCAATGACACGAAATTTCGTGCAACATTGATAGGTCACCAACAGATGTCAGTATAGGTCAATCCACGACACCATAATTCGTACTTCTAGTGCGTTCAGAGTAACGCAAAACAACAAAAGAAAGATAATCCTTGGATGATTTTTAAAAAAAATCTTCATATGAACATAGATCCGCATTCGCTTTTTTTCTGAGATACTGGATGATGAAATTTAACGAAAAACTCAGTTCTTTCCCATTATCTCTGAAACCGCTTTGGCTTTTTTTTCAATTTCGGTACATGCAAAATACTCATAAAAATACATTTTTTCCGTTTTAAAGGATTTCATAATTTTTATTAGTGGCGTCCCTGTTAACATGCCCTGCCATATGTTTGATCAAAATAATGATGCCGATGTCTTTTTATCCAAATAAATATTATTTTAGTAATTGTCCTCTATCTTCTCATAAAAATGGTCTTTTGCTTTTTTTTTGTCCGGCAGTGGTTTTCGAGTTAGGAAACAAAATGCATTCATTTGCTTGTCTCTATGCGAAATCAGCCGTTGAAGAATAGTAAAATTATCTTGTGGGCTAGAAACATCTAGTATGCCAGAACACATTTCGTTGCTTTCAACATAAACAATTTTGACCCTTCTTTTGCTAGAAACGTGATATTATTCACGTTATAAAAACTTGTTCATTAAAAACATGGTAAATTTTACAAATACCGAATTAGCAGACATGCATTACTTGTATGGGCTTGCTGACGGGAACGCATATGAAGCTAGGCGACTGTATCAAGAGCGCCTTCCAAATAGAATGGTTTCTGAAGCTCGAAAGATTTGAAGCACCCACAGAAGGTTTTATGAAATAGGAAGTTTTGAGCAAAATCATCACTTGAAAGGAGCACATCGGACTGCAAGAACTCCAGCAATTGAGTTGACGAAAATCCTGAAATAAGTACGAGGCAAGTTTCCAATAATTTGAATAACGCCCATTTTCTAGGATGGAGGATTTTTTATGATCATTTATTATATCCCTATCACATTCAACGGGTTCAGGCTCTACTTCCTCGAAACTTTCCATTACGAGTGAATTTCTGCCAATGGTTTCTCCAAAAAATTACCGAGAATATTTTATTTGACAGGGAAATTTTATTCACGGACGAAGCATGTTTTACTGAAAACAGGATCAGAAATTTTCATAATAATCATTTTTGGGCCGAGGAAAATCCGCATGCAATCGTGGAATCTCATCACCAGGAGCAGTTCTCATTATATGTCTGGGCTGGAATTATTGGAGATTACCCAATTGGAACTTTTTTTTACCACGCAGATTAAATTGACATAATTATCGCCGATTTCTTAAAGATAATTTGTCAATTCTGTTGGAAGATGTTCCTATTTTAATGCGAAATCGCAAGTGGTTCATGCACGAAGGTGCATCTGCTCATTTCGGTGCTCTGGCAGGCAAATATTTAAACCAAAACTTTCATATTCGCTGGATAGGTCGTGGGGGAACAGAGTCATGGCCAGCTAGATCCCCAGACTTGAAGAGTCTTGATTATTTTCTATGGGGACATCTTGAGACTTCGGTGTACAGTCAACGAATTCTAACTAGGGGAGAATTGCGAAACCGCGTAATAGTTTCCTGTGAAGCAATAAGGAATACTCCAGGAATTTTCAAAAGAGTACGCGAGTCAATGACAAGGAGCGTTGAAGCGTGCATACTTGCAGGAGGCGGACATTTCTAACAGTTAATTTGATTTTGGTATTTTTTGTTCGTAATAGTTATGTTTTTAAAAATGAAAAATGTATTTTTATGCGTACTCGTTACAAAAACTAAATAATAGTTACCATAAAATTATAAAAATCTTGCTTAGATCCTTTGGTTACCACAATTGTGAAATTGGGACTAAGGGAAAGAATCGAATAGGGACAAGCAAATGAATGTATTTTATTTTCTAAATCGAAAACCGTCCGCCGGACGAAAAAAAGGCAGGTGACCATTTTTATGAGAAGATAGAGGACAATTACAAAATTAATATTTATTTGGAAAAAAAAGACAGTGGCGAGTCATTATTTTGATCAAAACTATGACAGGGCATGTTTACAGGGACGCCACTGAGGAAAATTAAGAAAAAATGAATTTTTATGCGTACTTTGCATGTACCAAAATTGAAAAATAAAGCCAAAGTGGTTTTAGAGAAATTGGGGAAGAACTGATTTTTTTGTTAAATTTCAACATCCTGTATCTCAGAAATAAAGCGGTTGCGCCTATGTTCATATGAAGAATTTTTCTTAAAATCATCCAAGGGTTATCGCCCGTTAGGATCAGCATTCAATTATTAAACACCCTGTATTATTTGAACGACTTCTCGTCTGCCAGACGTTTAAAATTTGAGGGACCATAACAGAAAAAGTGCTACCCAACGAACGTTAGTTATTTGTCCAGTACCTTCCACCACCGCACTGTCTAGTTCATTCTGATTTAAGCTCGTAGGATCAGCTCGTCCGTGGCGTTGCTCATTTGTTTCGGCTGATTTGTGTTCATTCGCTTTTTTACGCAAATCCGCTTATAAATTGGTCCTGAGTCGGTTTTTATTTTAATGCCCCCGCTATCATATCAGAAAAGCTGATATTTTAATGCAGGCAAAAGAATAAAAAGCTCGAACCGTTTATGTACGCTTAATCTCGCCTGTGTATGTGGAGGTATTCTCCATCCCGTTTAAATGGAAATTCGGCAATCGTATGTGTACGGCAATCATTTTTTTAATTAGAAAGTGTCATTCTGGCTGACATGCTGGACGAGGGAGGGATATTAAGCGGAATCCTTTCGCGGAAATGCCTCAACAGGGTTTTCAATGACGTGTGTGATTGACATCATATCGTAGAAAAATCATCATATGAAGGGCTAGATTTCGGATACCTTCAAATTCATAGATCACCTGTTGACTTAATATACGTATGAATTTTATGTCATAGTTCTGAGAGTACATCTATATAGGAATGGTCAGAAACATTTAGATCTAAACTAAAACTAAAACTAATGACTTTTACAAGAGAACACATTAAAACCTAACCTAAAACAAATGACATCATCAACAAGATATGCTACTAAAAAACTCATGTATTGAGTAGAATGCACCTTCAAGTAGAATTTTTTTTTTTGTAAATTTGAACAATTTTTCATTATCGCATCTTTTCATGGAAATGGAGAGTGCATTAAAAATTTTCAGGCCCATGTAGTATGGTGAATTACTTGTAAGCTTCAGCCTTGCATACGGAACATGGAAATCATCTTTTTGACGTGTAGTTACGCCATGAAAGTTCATATTGGTAAGGAATTTGTTTTGATTTTTGTAAATGTATAGAGCCAACTCGAATATGTAAGGCTGGGTACTGTTAATATGAGAAGCTCTTTGAATAATTCTACAGAGTTATTTGATTTTTCCAGTCATTCTACGAATAATTCGTTTTGTGGAGAGAAATACATCATCTGATGTTGTCGAACTTCCCAGAGGCAGACTCCGTAACGCAGTCGTGACTCTACCTGACAGTAATATAGGGCAGTCAGTTGTTTTAGACTTAGAATTGATCTAAGAATAAAAATATGAATGAAAAGAGAGGACATCTTAGATACGATGTTTTCACAGTGTCCCTTCCAAGTCAGATGT
>JAFIRS010009351.1:0-10157 GCA_018342105.1 Gonioctena quinquepunctata | reverse complement strand
CCAAAAACGCGTTTCTCCAAAAACGCGTTTAAAACAAACTAAAAATACCATTTTTACATAAATCGCACCGAAATACAGTTAGTGAATAAATACATATATTTGAGGATTAGCTTCGTCTTATAAGCGCTCTTCAAAGAAATGGATTATTCCTCTGTTTCTAAGTCAAAAATAATCGACTTGGTTAACAGTAGCGAATGACAAGTTTATCCATCTAAGTTACATGGTAGAGTGCGACCAGAAATCTAAGAAGGTCGTAAATCACCAACCACTTGAGATATCAACAGGCGGTGGATTCTACGCAGAGTTGTATCTGCCCTAGCCACTAAATTTTGTTTTATAGGTAAGTATAATTATATTGGGTTAAGATAATTATTGAGAAAAATCGCTTGAATATAATTGAGAATTTTATTTATATATAATATATGATAATAATAATATATATATATATATATATATATATATATATATATATATATATATATATATTATATAATAATATATGATATACCTAATTAATGTTAAACTTTATACTTATAGAAAGTTCAGTTTCTCACGAAGATCAGTTTCACTTTCACTGTCGTCATTCAAATTGATAATAAAATTTTCTTTGGGAATTTTTTCTATATACATGTATGACTTTTCCACCTTTTTAATATGGGAAATACACTTGGCCCAGCTGCTATCAGGAATGTTTGCAGTTTCTGTTTGAATAAGAGCTACCACAGTCGAACTTAAGGTTGGAGAAGTATTATTTCCTCGAACTACTGACAAGCTGATGCCATGTTCAATTGGGTTAAACATACAGTGATAAGAAGGAAGTCTGAGTACCGTATGTCCCAAGCTTTCAGCCAATAAATCACAAAAATATTTCTTTTTTATCGAATAACCGCGTAAAACTTCTAGTAACTGTTTTTTGTGTACTTTTCCTCATAGTACATATCATTATTTAACATATATTCTTGTATAGTGGTATAGTGGTGTATTTGGACATGGTGCTTTATCTAGTCTTCAACTGTGGTAGCTAGCATTATCCATGACGATAATACTGTTGGGTGGAATATTTGGTATGAGTTTATTTTGGAACCAGTCTTCAAATAATTTGGCTGTAGTATCATCATGATAATCGACTAAAGAGTTCATAATATTATTTGCCGATAAAGACAACGCTTTTGGTATAAAACTATTTTCGGTTCCTGCGTGAATTATCGTAATGCGTTTTCCTTAATTAGACGGCGCTTTAGTTTGGCATCACAGCCATCAAGTTTACTTGAACCGCCAGAGTCTTTTCGTTTCTTTCTTTTTAAAATAGGGTTACTTACTATTCTTAACACTGTGTAATACGGTGTTTTTTTAAAGAAGCACTTTCTTGCACAGCTTGATCCTTGGACATTCCACGTTCCAGAAGGGAAGTATAAACATTTAATATAATTTGTTTCCCATGAGGGTGTAACATTTGTCGACTAGTGGTACTACGACCACCAGAAATCGAATAGACACTTTAAAATAGACACAACTGACACAACGGAATATTAGGTAGGTAATGAAAATGTTGTTTAACTTTCCTCCTTTCATTTCTGAAATTGAAAAGCGGTCAGTCCTCAAATCAGTCTTGTTTTCCAAATCTGGTAGGTAATTCATTTTGTAACCGTAAATAGACCATTATCGCTATAATCTCGTTAATAGCCCATTAGTACTGAAAGTCTGTTGGCCAGGTAAGTAAATTTTATTATTTACACACATTTTAACATATCCTTACCAATAGTTCTAAATCAACCTTACGAGATTTTTCATTATCAAATAAATTTAAATACAAAACTGTCAAAAAAGCCAAAAATAATGGAGAGCCCACTATTATTAAAATGCCAAACTATTTCATGAGATATTTCAATCCGGACCTGGGAATCTTTAAAGGAACACACACTTTTATTGCTTATCTATATTTCGAACAATGGATAATAATGAGGGTCGTCGGCTTGTATTGATTTACGACCTTCTTAGATTTCTGGTCGCACTCTACGTTCATTCTACGAGTACATTTTCTCATTACCATAGAATCGGGTGGATAAGAAGCGATTGTTGACCTCAACAAAGCAGAATTGCGGTAATCTGAAGTTATTTTCAAATTTAATTTTCAATTTGATATAAAAAATGAACAATTCCTAAGATTCATTAAGTTATATTCCATCAAACATCTTGGAGGCTGCCGATTCTATAAATATCCAGTTAGTTTTAGAAAACTATCGCTGGCGTTACGAGAAAGAATTTGCATCATTTGAGTTGTGTTGTAAGCATAAAAACTTTAAAAAAAAATTTAAACCGACGAAATACGGAACTGAAAAGTAAAAAATAAAATGAACCTTCTTAGTCTCAATAACTAAGCTCCTAAACTAATGTAACTAACTAATTTTGAGTCGGCGCCAAACAAACATGCAAATGAATTAGGTAAGGCGTAAAATGATGGCATCGAGTTGCGCGGTGACATTCTGATAATTTTTTTGAAGTAATTTAATGATCTTCGTTGACTGTTCGTTTGGCGCCGACTCAAAATTAGTTACTTACATTAGTTTAGGAGCTCAGTTATTGAGACTAAGAAGGTTTATTTGATTTTTTACTTTTCAGTTCCGTATTTCGTCGGTTTAATTTTTTTTTTAAAAGTTTTTATTTTCCATTTTTTTGTGGCTGAAATCTACTAATTACTACCTACTTGTTTTTTTATTACTTCCAAAATACTTACTTACCCACCTTACTTCAACTATCACCAGTTAAATAATATGATTATCTACTTTTACTATGTGTTGTGATATAAATTATTTTTGTTGTTCTGGTTAGTGTATTTCATTACTTTGTATATCATTTCATCCTCTCATAGAATATAATGATTGTGACGGATGTAGGAGAACAAAAATAATGACACTAGCGATCTGTCAACTACATACGTGTGCCAATGTTCACAAGTGAAAAATCAATTGTCCCCTATTTTTCTACCCGTAAGGGTTGATAATTCCATCCGAAATCCAAATATGATCAACTATGAGGTATACCCTATCTAATAAAAAAAGGATCATCCAAATCGAAGAACCCAGTACAAAGTTATGCCTGATAGAATCGGTTAACGGACCAAAATTCAGAGGGTGAGTGATCAATATCCTTCATTTTGCTATCTTTAGGGGTGGATTTAATCTTTTATATTCAAATGGGACCAACTTCGAAGTACACCCTATCCACTGAAGAAAGAATAATCGGAATCGGACGTCTCAGTAAAAAGTTATGCGTGATCATACATAAAAAAAAAATATATACGCGTCGAATAGACACCACTTATCAAGAAATCTTTGCCTGTCAACCTTGTGGTCGAAGTACACAAAGAATAAACCTATTGAAAATTGAAGAAGACATCGATGTAAGCAAATATTTTGAATTAACGGCATATCTAAGGAGACACGAAGGTTTTAAACTCAAGAAATCGAAAGTTTTCGATAAACAGGAAATCGATAAATTCTTATCTAATGCTCCGGACAACGACTTCCTTTCGATGAAGGTGGCTACCATTTTGAAGACAAGAAAAATGTTTTTGTTATCACCATCCCGAACACAAAAACCAACAGAAAATTTGTGGTTTGAGACCCCGAAAATGAAAGAACAAGCTACCTAGAATTATACAAAAAGTATGTCAGTCTGAGTCCTGCTGACAGCGGCGGCTTTTCTCTTCTTCAAATCAGGAAAATGCACTAAACAATGTGTTGGAATACGTTTGACAAAATGCCATCAAACATTGCTATGTACTTGGGCCTCCCAAATCCTGAGAATTACACCGGTCATTGTTTCCGGCGGTCGTCAGCCACAATGTTGGCCGACTCTGGGGCCAACATCACCAACATTAAAAGTCACGGTGGATGGAAATCTACCTCTGTGGCAGAATCATACATCGAGAATTCGCTCGAAAATAAGAATCATATTCTAAAAAACCGTTTAAACACTCCAATACCAAACTACAGCATCGTCATCAGTTTCTCGCAAAGCCTGTCCATAATTCAACGAAAATTTAACAAGCTTTTTTTCTTGACACATCTATGGAGATGCGTTAAATTTGCATAATGCTACCAATTATACCTTTAATTTTAATATTATTCATAATTATTATGAATTGAAAATAAAAAAAATATATATTTTATAACAATTTTAGATATAATATATTATAATATAATTTTAGATATAATATGTTATACATACAAATTTTAGATATAATATATTATACTCGCGTCGTTCGATCATCTGCTGTCACATGCGGAAGAGTACCACTTTCCGCACTTGTTAGGAAATAAATATTCCCAAATTGTTACATGGAATGCTTCTTGCATTGTTTTTTTTGAACACGTAGCCGGTCTATTATCTTGTATTGCAAATATTTCGGTTTAAATCTGAAATGTATTTACTGTATGTATACAGGGTGTCACATAAGTACGTTGAAATATTCAAGTGACGTATTCCTGAGACAATTTTAAGAAAAAAAGTCTATATAAACTTGTGTCCGGAAATGCTTCGTTTCGGAGATACAGGGTGATTTTTTTGTTCGCTTTTTGAAAATAACTTTTGCAAAAAATAAGTTATTTGCACGAAATTCGGTACCCGGGGTTTTTTTGACTTGGGAAATCATAATTTCGTATTAATTTTCATGTAACATCTAGAGGGCGCTGCGTACGCTGTCGTTATTTATTTCAAATTGCCCTAACATTTTTGACAGTAAACTTTTGGTACTTTTCATGAAAAAACCTTATTCCCACTCCTTTTCCGAGTAAAAAAGGTACACTTCCTAAACAACGCTGGAGGTGATCGTTTTCGAGATATTTACAATTTTCTATATCGATGCATGTTACTTAGCTCCTATGGCGCTAACTGAAGTTGCTAAGAACATTACAAAAACCAAGTATGTGGTAGGTCTCGTCAAAATAAACTATGTACTTTTTTCTATGAAATGTTTATCGAAAAATGATTTGTTTTCGAGATACAGATTGTTGAAATTTTTCAAAACATGGTTGGTTTTTATTATAAGTTATTTGCAACTGCAGTTATTTTCATCAAACTTTAAACACAGACTTCTCTCAAACTGAGCATTATCAAACTGCTCAATCAAAACAAATCAAAAAATTTCGTCAGGTTTAATCATTCAATTAGAAAGTGCTATATTTCGGAGTTCGTAAAAAAACAATTCGGAGAAGTAGGTACTATGTTATTTATTAGGCAATTAAACATATAAAAATTGAACGAAACAACTATTACAACAACTGTTCAAAGTGATGACCCCCAACAGTAATACAAGCTTCTGCTCTCCTCATCAAAGAATTCCGCACCCGTTGAAAAATGCCGGGAGTGTTTCTTATCGTTTCGCAGCAAGCTATGATGCGATCTCTTAACATTTCCTCGTTTTCAATGAGGCTAGCATAAACTAGTGATTTTAGGTGTCCCCAAAAGAAAAAATCGACGGGATTGAGGTCTGGTGACCTCGGGGGCCAATGCTGAGTGCCTCCTCTTCCTATCCATCGTTGGCGATATGCTACGTCTAAGAAATTCCTTGCTATCAGACTAAAATGAGCAGGGGCTCCATCGTGCATAAAACAAAAGTGATTTCGGAGACCAATGGGAACATCTTCCATGAGCTGGGGAAGCTCGTGTTCCAGAAAATTTTGGTAAGCATCTCCATTCAAACGTAAGGGGAGAAAATAGGGCCCAATTGAATAATCCCCAATTATGCCTACCCATATATTAAAAGAGAATGCGTTATCGCATGTGGGTAATCTTCCGCCCAGATGTGGTTGTTATGGAAGTTCATGATACCAATTCTTGAAAAATTAGCCTCATCTGTGAAGAGGATATTCGATAAAATTTGGGGATGTTGTTCGACTTTTCTTTGAAGCCATTGAGCAAATTCGATACGTGGTTGAAAATCACGTAGCGTAAGTGCCTGGACACGCTGAATATGATAAGGATATAATTGCTGTTCCTTTAAAATTCTGTAAACGGTCATGTGACTCACATTTAAAGTTTGACTAATTTTTCTTGTACTTGTCTCTGGATGTTCATTAATTTCTTCGAGAACCGCCTCCTCCAATTCCACAGTTCTTGTAGTCCGTGGCCGTCCTACTGCAGAATTTCTTTCAAAGCTTCCAGATTCGGAAAGTCGCCGGAAAAGATTCGCTGCACAAGGAGTGACGTGTTGGGGATACCTTTCCTGATAGATGCGTCTGGCCTCGGTTGAATTTCCGTCAGCTAAGCCGTATGCAAAAACCATATCAGCCATTTTAGCATTCGTAAAGTCGGGCATGGTACAAAAAAATCACTTTAAAAACTTGTTATAGATTTGTCAATGAATAGTTAAAAATGTGACAACGAACTTCTATTTTTATAAACGAACGTTCATAGCCTACTGGATTTAATTAACTTGATTTGCAAACGGAGAGTGACAAAATTATTGAAATAAAATTTGGCTATACTGATTAAGCAGTTTGATAATGCTCGGTTTAGAAGAAGTCTGTCCGGGTATACTGCGTATACAGTTTAATGAAAATAACTAAAATTGCAAAAAACTTATGACAAAAACCAACCATGTTTTGAAAAATTTCAACAATCTGTATCTAGAAAACAAATCATTTTTCGATAAACATTTCATGGGAAAAAAGTAGTTTATGTCGACGAGACCTACCACATACTTAGTTTTTGTAATGTTCTCAGCAACTTCACTTAGCGCCCTAAGAGCTAAGTAACATGCATCGATATATAAAATTGTAAATATCTCGAAAACGATCACCTCCAGCGTTGTTGAGAAAGTGTACCTTTTTTACTTGGAAAAGGTGTGGGAATAAGGTTTTCTCATGAAAAGTACCAAAAAGTTACTATCAAAAATAGATAAATAAATAATGACAGCGTACGCAGCGCCCTCTAGATGTTACATGAAAATTAATACGAAATTATGATTTCCCACGTCGAAAAAACCCTGGGTACCAAATTTCGTGCGAATAACTTATTTTCAAAAAGCGAACAAAAAAATTCAATTTTAACATCCTGTATCTCCGAAACGAAGCATTTCCGGACACAAGTTTATATAGACTTTTTTTCTTAAAATTGTCTCAGGAATTCGTCATTTAGATATTTTAACGTACTTATGTTACACCCTGTATATTAATTATGTCCATAATTGGGATAATGATCTTATTGGAGTTCAGAACGTAAATGAGTCGGATCAGTGTTGGCCGGAATGGTTCAATGCGCATCGGTGAACGGGTCTAATTCGTATCTCCTCTTACACTTGCCATGTTGCATAATTATGTATAATGATCTACGATATGGAAGTCGCAAGATGCAATTATGCATAATTTAACAATTTTCTCGTATGGCAGTAGTATTTTCTTGCTTGCATGATAATTAAGAGCGATTGTTTTCAATGATTCAGTCCAAAGATACCTCGATTATCTATCATAACTTACGCAATGTGAAATCGATCAACAAATATTCACTATAACATAACAATTTTACAAATTGAACAGTTGCAAGATAAATTAGTCCATGAATATCCACTCAATGTGGGTAAATGCAGCCTTCAGTACCTACTGTTATAAATTTCTCTCTAATTCGCATTCGAAAATGCACCTGCATTATACAACAGGTAGAAAACATGCAATATTGATGAATTATTATCATTATTGCAATATTCAGGCTATATGCGAAATAGTTGCAATTGGAATGGGGTGAGCGGTACAATAGTAATGATTTCTTATGGTCTGATAAACCCTAATTCCAAATCACGAATAATTGATCACGATATGGCTTTTCCTTTTTTATCTTCATGAAGCGATATAACACCATACTGGAACCTGAAAAAATATATTAAAAAAACTTGTAGGGCTTTGAAATATACATGGTGTAATCCAACAATTGCACACTTGTGAATGACGAGCGTATAATGCCATTTTATAACGTTTAACATTAGTTAAAAATCTGAAAAAAACATTTGAAAACATGTTTTGTTCTTTGTAAAATATGACAAAATTTTGGGTAGCGCTTCTTACCTAATTTCGGGTGCTCATAGGAAAACTTCGGCAATTGCCGAATGCAATAAACATTTAACTCGACATTTGAATAAGGTAGAATGTTGAACTGATTGTGTGGTGAATGTACACATTGCAGGCTGCCTGAGATAGATACTCAATTTCAAAGTGAAGAAAACAACTAACCTTGTTATATCCAAACTGTAGATAAAGTCAGAACTAGTTGACTTCATACTCTGCTTTGAGGCACTCACGTGTTCTGAATGTCTGACTCGTGAACTGTACACTGTTGCCAAGCAAGATTCTCGCATGCACGGTTTACAAAGCTATCTACGAACGAAAGTTTGTTAGATTCTACTAGTGATTGGCTGGTGAATGAAATATCTTAAGATCTTAATTAATCAGAAAACAGTACGCAATGTGCACGACAATTGATTTGAACATTATTGTCTTTGTCTTTTAAAAAATTTGCCATTCTATGAAAAATTAATTTATATTATATCAATATATCTAGGACAATATCGCCAACTCAGTGATTGGCGACTCCAGAATTTCGTCGAATTTTACGAAGAACAAAACATGTTTTCAATTAATTTTTCAGATATATATTATTATAATTTCACGTTAATCGGACAACCAGATTTGAACTAAACATACATACATACATATATACGTACGTACATACAAATGTGAAGTTGAATAAAAGCTTGTAAAAAAGATAATTTTTGGTTACCCAATGAATTTGACAAATATTTTTGGGCGATCCTTATAATATTCAGTGGATGTTGAAGTATCAAAAAGTCCTTTACCTTCAGTATCCATCATAGTCACTGTCAGATTACATGAAATAAAATAATTAATGAAAAACTTTTTTTCTACGATCTTGGAAAAAGTTGATACTTTTTGCACTCAATCAACTCATAGTCTCGAAGGCGAATTCTTTCACCTAAAAAATGAGTATATTGGAAACTACCGTGTGGAAAATCTTTTTTTGTTTTATAGACAAATCATTCACGAATCTTAGTGGCGCTCAGTTGAACAACAGTTGAATATCGATTACAAAACCAATGTGAAGTTAGCAGCCACTTTTCAGCAGCCATTTTCTCCCCAGCAGCCAAACGACCAGTGGCGGCGATTATAAATAAAATACATTGAACAATTGGGAATGAGTTTATCATCGCTACCGCATGTCGTTTTTTATGTGATGTTTATATACATTGCCTTAAAATATATTTGAACCATTAATGAGCTTCCAGTTATAGTCAAAAATATTTAAAATTAAAAAAAGTTGTTTTTCTGTGAAGGAAAAAAATAGCCGCGTTCATAATTGTTATATACACCAGAAGAGTACACTGTATGAAAGACTTCGATTTGGGAGGCGTCCTAGGGGTGGTTCCACCCTCATGAAAACTTAAAAAAATCCATTTTTCTCTGAAGGAAAAAAATAGCCACGTTTATGTTTCTTAGAGAGTGTTTTATATATCAAAAGAGTACACTGTATAAACGACTTCGATTTGGGAGGCGTCCAAGGGGTAGTTCCACCCTCATGAAATAAAAAAAAATCGATTTTTCTGTGAAGGAAAAAAATAGCCGCGTTTATATTTCTCAGAGAGGGTTTATATACCAGAAGAGTACACTGCATGAATGACTTCGATTTGGGAGGCGTCCAAGGGGTGGTTCCACCCTCATGAAATCTTAAAAAATCGATTTTTCTGAGAAGGAAAAAAATAGCCGGTTTATATTTCTCAGAGAGGGTTTCATATACCAGATGATTGACTTCGATTTGGGAGGCGTCCAAGGGGTAGTTCCACCCTCATGAAATCTTAAAAAATCGATTTTTCTGAGAAGGAAAAAAATAGCCGTGTTTATATTTCTCAGAGAGGGGTTTCATATACACTGTATGATTAACTTCGATTTGGGAGAGTAGATATGCTAGGCGGGTTCTGGCGCAACCCCTATTTTGGGGTGGGTTTTGGCGAGGAGTGAGGGGGTGGTTTTCGGGTGGGGGTAGGGATGATGGTGGCGGTCATGGGCGGTTCGTTGTGGGAGGGGTTTGTGAAAAAGATGGCGGTGAGAGGGGTGGGGATGGGGTCGGGGGGGTCAGGTGGTTGTTGTGGG
>JAFIRS010009350.1:0-10162 GCA_018342105.1 Gonioctena quinquepunctata | reverse complement strand
TTTTGGGCTTTGTTCAAAAGCTCCACCCCTTTTCAATTATTGAAAATTGATTCTTTCAAATCCACAATTTTGGAAAAAAAGACATAGTAAGACTGTATGAAAAATATGATTATTTCACCTTATAAAAAATACACTCACTGAATTGAAACTTCTCGTACTCTGTATTCACTCTGATGATATTATCTAACATCTGATTCCTCATCAACGACTCCACACTTTTTTATAAGAGACCTCCCCACCCCATTTCCAGTAGATGGGTGTAAAGGGTCATTCGCACTTGACCATCAACACACTCATCAATACTGCAGTTCCTCTAGCACTCAGGATGAATGCCCTCCTCGCTTGGAGGAAGCAAGGATTCATAAAGTCATGACTACAGAATATGTATCCACACCACAACATTAGTCAAGGTCAAACAAACATCGAAATCAAATCTTAAGGTTGCCGAAACAATCCAACATCAAAACTCAAGGTCAAATCTCAAAGTCAAAACTCAATGTTGTGAATCTCTAAGTCAAACTCAAGGTCAAAACTGAAGTCGAATCTCAAAGTCGACCAAACCCAATGTCAAAACTCAATGACAAATCTCAAAGTCAAATCTCAAGGTCAAACACACACCACATTGCACACCTGCAACCATTCAAGGTCACACGTGACGTCATAGTGGTGGGTGGAGACCCAGAACCGGCTTAAATCTCCTACTGCGTTCATTGATCTTACTGCAGCATATGACACCGTATGGAGGGAGGGCCTAATATACAAATTACTCAGAGTCATACCATGCCTGAAAATGTGCCATTTAATTAACAACCTATCAACACACAGACTATTCCAAGTCTTTGTTAACGATGCTAAGAGCAATACTAGGAAACTGAACAATGGCCTCCCGCAGGGTTCGATGCTCGCCCCACTCCTATTCAATCTCTACACAGCTGACCTACCTGAAACGAGGTGTGTGGGAAAAGTATTGATATAGAATAAAATGTAAGAGCAGAAATTGAAAAAAATATATTTTATATGAATCTGTAAATAGTATGTGAGAGTTAGAATTAGATATCATTCATAAAATCATTACCATTAATTAGAATAGCAAATAATTCGGTAGGAAGTGATACAAACTCGGAAATCTGTAAAAAATAAAAATTTTGTGAGTGTTGCCATGGATCATGATAACAAGTTCTAAGAAGATTGAAAAAAGTTCGAAAAGGAAGCTACGTACTAAATTTGAAAAGAAGCTTTCACCCATAATATAAGAACCTGAATAAAATTGCCGAATGAGGAAGATTTCTTGAAAGGCTGATGGGAGGAAGCACATAGTAAATAAAAATTCCACCTACCTGGTCCAGAAAATAAATCCAGTGCAGGTGAGCTGTCATTGACATCCCAGAAATACGTACACAGGATTGGAAACGTCAACAGAAAAGCAGCCACAAGGTATTCATAACCGAACACACCTAAGTGCAACCTTTCACATAAAACCAATAACTTTAAGTGTTCTAAACCATTGGTTTTTTGTCTTGGGCTGAACAATTATAAATTCTATTTTTTTTTTTTTTTATATGTTCTGGTTCCCACAAAGGGATATCCTGTAATGTTCAGAGAACATCGTGGGAACCAAGGGAAAGAAGGTAGGAGTTGGTGTTCTTCTTAAATTTTCCCGGGGGTTTTAATGCCCGGGAACACCTCCCTAGGCAATGGGTTCCAAAACCTCGCTGTTCGTTGGATGAACGAGTCTTTGAAAGTGATGTTCTGCAGGTCTCAAAGTGACCACGAAGGAGGTGATGACTGAACTTGACGGGTTAGTCTCGAAGAGACTGCCAAAGCAGGAACGATTGTTGATTTTTTGAAGAGCATCGCCCATGAAAATATCTATAAAATAGAGACAAATCGCCAAACTTTTCTACGGTGTTCCAGACAAGGAGCGAGTTTGTAAGCGAGCCATCACCGACGAAAACGAATTGCCTTTTGGACAGAATAAAGCCCAGGATTTTAGGTGCCGGCCCAAATATAACAGTATTCCAGGACAGGTCGGATCTGGCCTTATAGATCATAAGCAGCTGGGTGGGGGTGAAATAGCTCTTGGCACGAAACAAAAAACCAAGTTTTTGGGATGCACTTTTGGCAATGGACCTCACGTGATTTTCCCAGGAAAGGTTATTGCTGATAGTAATACCAAGCATCGATATGTGGTGGTATGGTGGTATGGTTACTCCTGACAAAGTTATGTTAGGCACAGTGAGATCGACTGTTCTAGAGAAAAGACATGCTTGTGTTTTGTTTGCATTGAATTCTACCAAGTTATTAGATCCCCACTCGAGAATTGTTGCTAAGTCCATATTTATATTATTAACATTTCTTCCTCGTTCATTTCTGGTTTCACGGGCTGATATAGGGGCTCTGGAAGAGAAAGCGGTATGGAGGGTACTATCATCGGCGAAGCTGTGTACTGGACATGAAGTTGTTTCAACAGGTCGTTGATGTGAAGTAGAAATAGTGTTGGTGCGAGAATAGATCCTGCGGAACACCAGCATTTATGAGTAGAGGTGTCAGATGAAACTCCATCGACCACTACATGGAGAGACCTGTTTGAGAGAAAACAGCAAGCAGAGGAACACAGCTGAGGGGGCAAGCCATAAGACGGAAGCTTGGCGAGGAGTCACTGGTGCCAAACTCGATCGAACGCCTTGGAGATATCTAATGCCACGGCTAAAGTTTCTCCATACTTTTCAATAGATAGCTGCCATATATGTGAGACGTAAGCGAGCAGGTCACCAGTTGATCTCTGATGGCGGAAGCCATATTGCCTATCGTTGACAATCCCTGAGTCTTCCAGATATTTCATGAGCTCGATGTTGATGGCTTTTTCCATGACCTTTGAAATAATAGATAGCAGTGCGATAGGTCTGTAGTTGCTAGGTAGGGCCTTTTTGCCTTTTTTAGGGACTGGCTGTACTCCCAAATACCCCCAAATTGTAAGAGTGGTTGAACAACTTGCAAAGAACAGGTGTTAGTTCGGGGGCCCATTTCTTGAGAACAATCGGCGGGATTCCGTCAGATCCACAGGCTTTGTTGGTGTTGGGACCCAGCAAAATCTTTCTGATAGTACGTTGGCGAAAGGTGATCTCGAGCATGTGACTGTCAATAGGTGTAATGTTCGGGGGTTGTTTTCCCGATGAATCCAGACTGGAATTTCCAGCAAATAGGTGCGCAAAGATATTGGCTTTTTCCTGGGCAGTCGTTGCTAGTGTTCCATCTTCTGTGGTTAGAGGAGGAAATGAGCTGGAAGTGAAGTTTCTTCCCACAGCTTTGGCGAAAGACCAAAATGAACGGGATCCGCTAGGACATTCAGCAAGTTTTGATCTTATTTTGGCATTGTGGCATCTTTGAGCATTCTATTGTCTCTTTGCTATGCCTCTAGCCCGACATATGCTGCTCGGTCTCAGGGCCCGGATTTTTTTGCCATCGATGGTATGCTGCCTGTTTGGAAGCCACAGCTCCAGAGCAGTTTCCCGTTAAACCAGGTCTTATCGGATGATGTTCTTCTTTCGGTATTCGGTATGTGGTTTGCATCCCCAACATGATGATTTAGAAATTGTCCCAGCACATCGTGTTGGATCTATGAAGAGAAACAAACTCTTCCATGGAAACCTGAAAAAATAGAAGACCTTCCGTCGGCCGAATTGTAATGCCATGAGACGGGGTGGATTGTGCAGCTCGATGGTAAATGGAAAGAGCATGTTGTGGAGATGAGGTGTGATCAGAGTTTCGGGGGACAAACTCTTCTATAGGGCAGGATTGGTGGTGAGGAAAAGACCGGGGTATTGGCAGACTGGTTGTTGACATCAGGGATGCGGGTGGACTCGACAGTTGTTCTAGACCGGAGTGATGGAAAGGCCCGGGGCTTGGACGACCCGCATCATCTGTTTTTTTAAAGAGAATTTGAGCCGGCAGCGTTATGTACATTTGTATGTACATGATTATGGTTTCAGCTTTTGGGATGGTTCCCCCTAAATGTAGTCCAGTTTGAGTGATAAAAACTAAAAGAGGCGTTATATGCAGGTTCATTAGGTGATAGGTGAAGGCAGCAGAGGAACTTAGTCAGTTTGGTATCAGATAGCTTGAACCACATCACATCAAAGTCTTTCGGTTCCAAACTCTCTTCACGCTGGCATGAAAGGTTAGCCTTAGCGTAAAGGCAGACTCCACCTTTGAACCTGAATCGAGAATGGAGTTCGTAACCAGGACAAAGCATATGGACCTTGTTGGTAGACGAGTTTACTTGTGTTTCTGTTAGAGCCAGAATATCCGGTTTTTTCGTCTTACCATTGTTGTGTCTTTAGACAATGGTCATACATGTTCATAGGCGTACCTGACTGAGCTATGATAAGGTAGAAGGGTTTGAAAAGGTAAAAGGTAACATTACATAGCCGGAGGTATTTTATTTGTTATGATAGTGTTTCAGAAATCAAAATCTGTGAAATAAATTCATAAAAAAATATACAAATTAAAAAACCAATAAACAACCCATCATAACAATATATATATATATATATATATATATATTATAATATATATATATATATATATATATATATATATATATATATATATATATATATATATATATATATATATATATATATATATATATATATATATATATTATATATATATATATATATATATCAATCAAACAGTAGGTAGGTAGTTCATCTGAACTAATAAGAAAAAAAATCAGAATACAAGTAAACTTGATTTAGTTAAAATATAAGGCACAATTCAATAATTAACATATTCTTCAGACGTTATATTCTATCAAACATTTTCTATGGATTCCAATAACTTTTTAAAAAAATGCTTAATGATAGACTAGATTTAACTATGTTTGGTAGTTCATTGTAAGTAGCAAATCCTTTAAATAAATAATAGTTTAAAAAAACTAAAACACGCTTTTATAGAAACCCAGACTGAAAAAAATAGCAAATTAGAAGAAAATGAATTTTATTTAAAAAAAAGCGTGCGGTGCATGGTATTGCCTCGGCCAACAATTACCTGTGATCTGAGACATTTCTTACTTTACTGCCCTAGGTGTGTAATGTACTATATAATTATTGATACCATGCACCCCACGCTTTTTTTTAAATAAAATACATTTTTTTCTTATTTTTTATTTTTTCAGTCTGGTTTTCTATAAAAGCGTGTTTTTTAGTTTTTTTCAACTATTATTTATTTCCTACTTTTTAGTGTGGTTTATTTATAAAAGCATGTTCTTTTATTTTTTTTAAACTATTATTTTTATTATTTTTTTGCAAATAAAAAAATGGAATAATCATATTAAATTAGGTAATCATAATCTCCGACCCCAAAAACCCCCACATACCAATTTTGAATAGAATCAGACCATAATCACAAAACTCGGCTGCCATTTTGAAGCCGCCATCTTGAATTTTTCAATTTTCACAAAAGAATCCTAATATTCAACCCCAAAACCCCCCACATACCAATTTTGAATAGAATCAGACCATAATCACAAAACTGGTCCAACATTTTGGAGCCGCCATCTTGGATTTTTCAGTTTTGATAAAAGAATCATAATCTCCGACCACGAAAACCCTCAGATACCAATTATGAAGCGAATCGTACGCCATATTAGAGCCGCCATTTTGTTTTTTTTCACACAAAAATTTCTTAATGCATTGTCACCGGAATTATGAACACCTGCCAAATTTCAAATCATTCGGACGTCTGGAAGTGGGTCAAAATCGCACCCAAAGGAGTCGGTTCAAACAAACAAACATACATGTGAAGCTAATATAAAGCGTGTAAAAACCAAAGAATTCATGGCACTTCTCTTATTCGTTCTATATACATAGATATTGGCGTTGTTTCTTGTGGCATATTTATGAACATCTGAATTCAAATCAATAAATTCACTGAAGTATGAAGGTGCTAAGTTATTTAGTATTTTATATATAAAGATCATTGATAAGTAATACAATCGTAGAGAAACTCAAAGCCACTGCAATGTTTGTAACATGATTCCTATTTCCCTGAATCTACTCGCTTTCAGAACCATGCGCATACCTCGATTTTGAAGTTTTTGTAGTTGTGATGTTTGATTTAGATCAAAAAGGAAAATAATAGAAGCACAGTAGTCAAAGTGAGGTTGAATAATCGCATTATATACAGTGATTTTTGTTTGGGTGGATAAATTTCTAGAAATTCTTGAAAGAAAATATATTTTTTTAGATATTTTTTTGCAAACATTAACGAAGTGGTTGCCAAAAAAAAATAGTCTAACTGGAAACCGAAATATTTAAATCCACAATTTCAATTTTTCATTATTAATTTCAGATTTACTTCATTTAAATCAAGATTGTTTAGTTTATATTGAGGTTTCAAAAATGACTTTCATCATTTTGGAATTCAAGATCTCATGGACGTTGTTTTTGTTATCTAAGGAGTTAATAATTAAACGTATTTCATTCATTGATAATAAGTGAAACTGGAAAAAATTAGGATAGATAGATAGATAGATAGATACTTTATTCGTTTACCATTTTACATATTCACAAGGAAATATAAATGGACAAACATGTCAAAAACACAGAATGCATATACCAAAATTATGAGATATAACACAGTATGAAAATTGTTACATAGTAACGCAGAAAAGGAAACTAAAACCATGTAATGGAGTACACTTTGGACGAAACAGTTTGACTAGTACGTATTATGTCAGAGAAAACAAATAAATAATACAAAATACTATACTATAAATAAATAAGCACATACACACACACATGCATCCATAAAATTATCAAAATTCATCTAGTGAGTAGCAGCACTTTTCAATTAAGAATTCTTCCAGTCTATTTTGAATATTCGGACATTGGTGCTGACTTTATATCCGGATTTATTATTGTATAATTTGCACCCCATAAAATAAAAACTTTTTGATAAGTGAGAATTGGGCTGTAACATATTGCGGTAACGAGTGTTATGATCATGTTTTGGCAAGCACATTGTAATGTTTTTATGATTATTATAGAAATATATACACACCTCCAGAATATATACGCTAAATAATGTCAGGATTTTAGTTTTGAAAAGTTCTCTAGCTAGTCCTCTTATCAATATTCTAATAATGCGTATCACGTATTTTTGTAAAATAAAACTCTGTTTACATTAGCACTGTTTCCCCAACTTAGTATTCCATATCTCATGTGGGAGTGGAAATTGGCATAATACAGTGTGATGAGAATGTGTTTGCTGCAATGATTTTTCAAGTATTTGATGCTGAGCAGGCACTTCAAGTTTCTACATAATTGATTGGTATGCTCTGTCCATGATAATTGCCTGTCAAAAATAACTCCTAGTAGTTTCACGTTTTCAGAACAGAGTAATTGTTTTCTGTATCTTTAAATATTATAGTGGGTCTTGTCGTCTGTGCCGAAATATGTCAACACTGTTTTTTTGTGGTTCAGTAGGAAATTATCATTTTCTGACCATCGTATTATGTTATCGTATACAATTTCTGTAGAACAGATCAGTGATTGTTGGCTGTCACCTGATATAATGATGTTAGTATCATCAGCGTAACATATAATCTTGACATTCGGAATATTTTCTACAAAATATATGAGGTCATTTGCAAATACATTGAAAAGCATAGGTCCCAAGACAGATCCCTGTGGAACTCCCTGTGTGATGGTATAGGAAGGACTGTTAGTGCCGTTGAGTAAAACAAACTGAGTCCTATTCAAGAGATATAATTCAAAGAACTTCAAAGGTATACCTCTTATTCCATATCGTTCGAATTTAGCAATTAACATGTTATGGACAACCGCATCGAAAGCCCTCGAAAAATCTATAAATAGTCCAAACACATAATCACCCTTGTCTAATCTACAGACGAGTTCATTTTGAAAGGTATTCAGTGCAGTCTCTGTACCCATATTAGTGCGAAAACCATGTTGGCTTGTTGATAAAATGTTATGCTGCGTTAAGAATGAATTCAGCTGATTTTTAACGTTCATTTCAATGATTTTGGAAAAGCTACAAAGTAAGCTGATAGCTCTATAATTTGCAAGTTCATTAGAATCTCCTTTTTTATAGAGAGCATTACCTCTTCTAGCTTGAGACAGTCTGGAAAAATGCCCATTTCATAGGACTTATTTATCAAGAATACCAATGGCGGACATAAGTAGTGACTAGTTTTAATTAAATTATTTGAAACTTGATCATACCATGATGAGGTGGATGTCTTCAAGATATCAATAAGGGTTTCCACGTCTATAAGTGTGACAGGTTTTAGGAAAAAAGACAAGTTATATAGATTATAATTATAGTATTTCTGTTATGATCAATCCTTTTACAAAAGAGAATTCAAACTTGCCACAGGATATCATCCACTATTCAACGTCACTGAGAGATAAGAAAATCAGTTTTATTTCATTACCGAAAACGCATCCATAATTCTAACACTAGTCCGAACACAAACAAAACCATTAAAAAATCCCGATAAGCGACAGTCACACCAGCCCACCTCATTAAGAGCCGTACCCGACTCATAAATCACAAGTTATCGCTACCGATAAATGTATAAACATCCTTGTTGGTCATTATTTCCCAGACTAGCCGACCGCTACCTGTCAGGCAGTAAATATTATCCCAAATTTTAACAGAAAAAACGCGAGAACGAGTTAAACAAACCGAATCTATGTGACAGACCCGTAATATTGAGAATTTGTAGAAAAGATGTGCCCTCGTGTCTGAGGTTGAATTCTCATTGGGCGGACTGTGGGAGTTGTAGGTTTTTGCTTAGATACTCTTCACTAGGTTAACCGGTAGCTATTTAAAATAAGTTATTGTTTTAATTTTTTTAGGTTTTTGAATGGAAGTTCCTATGGCTGAGGTTATGAACTGTATTTCACCAAATATTTCAGCCCACACTTTAACGGAAAACTGCTCCTTGTGACGGGATTCTAAGATTGCATATGGGTTTTCTTCAGCCCAAAAACGATTATTGTGAAAGTTTTGGGAGGCGTTTCTGGAAAAATTGGCTTCATCGGTGAATGACATTTCAGTATCAAATAATGGATTTTCATACATTTTTTGAAGAAACCATTGTCAAAAGTTCATCCGTAATGGAAAGTCGCTAGGGAGTACCGCCTGAACCCGTTGGATATGGTAGGGATATAATAAAAAGTCATGGGGAATTTTCCAAACAAGAATATGTCAAATTGTTTCCAATTTTTCGTGTACTTAATCCTGTAAGATGATTGTCTGGTTGAAAACTTGATGCTAGAAGATGCAAGTACTACGTTTCATAAAATATCCAGGGTCATACCAAAGTTATCATAAATAAAACCAATGTTTTCTTAAAACTCTAGCACCCTGTAGTTCAAAAGTTAAGACCTTTTGGACATATGTTCATATAAAGTTTTTTTCTCAAAATGGATCCAAGAACAACCTCCTTGAATATTATCATGTTATTAAGAAACACCTTGTATACAGACACATACATGTTTTTCAATGATTCAAAAGGAACGCGAATACAGAAATAACTGATGTTATGTTCAAACCGAATTGAAAAATGCTATTAATATATATCGTGCCGATTAAAACATAATTCTCAATTCCAGTTGTAAACTGCTCATAAAACACACTAAGTCCCGCCCCAGCTTCCGATCGGAAGAATATTATAAAAGCCAACGGGAGCATAACAAAGCGAGTTAGTTAGTTCCGAACAGTAGTCCGTGGAATAATCACGCCTATCATACGTGAAGAAAATTAGTATGCATTCATATTAGTACCAGTGAAATATGTCACGAGAAATAAAATCTTTCCACGGGTAAACACCATATCAATTAACGAAACTCTAACATGACAACCTTTTAACTAGAGTCCGTGTAAAACAATATTTCACCGCATAAATACGAACAATTCTAATCACTCTAATAATAGTTCAATTCATGTGTTGTAAATACGAAAGTACTCCGTTGAAAATACTTTTCCAGTGTTGGGCATCTCTTCGATCAAATGACGTGTCTTTGCTGAATGTCCATAAAACTATCAAATAATTCATCATGTAACCTGATCGGTAACGAACCAGACAAGCGTTTGAGATAATAAAGCCGGTTAATCGTGAAATTCTTCG
>JAFIRS010009349.1:0-10162 GCA_018342105.1 Gonioctena quinquepunctata | reverse complement strand
ATACGGCCGAAAACGGGTACTCTGGCTTGGGCAAGCCGCGCCCACTTTGGACACTTTAACAATAAAAATTATTTAAGCATACTGAATATGAAAATAAAAAATTGAAAAAATTCAGACATTAACTGAACAGATGAATAAACAATAATCCGCTTGGAAAAAAATTTCATCACAATTTTTTAATTAGTTATTCAATAAATAAATAGTTAATTAACAATTTTTTTCTGCTTGAACATGAAATTGCAAGTGTGATAATTGTTAAACTATAAATTTAAGATTTTTTTCCTCTCTTGGAGCAATTCTTGAAAGGCTTCAGAATAGAACCCCGTTGGAAAAATTAAAAAAATTTCATTTTTCAGTTTTTTATTGATAATTCTCGTTGTTGCAAAATTAAATACTTAAATTAATCATTGAAAAAATTTTTTTTTTTCAAATATTATTAACGATTTTTTTTTAATTTTTTTTTATCTCTAATTAATTAAAAAATTGTTATAAACAAATGCGTTGTTTATAAGATAATTGAATTTTTTTTATGGAATTTCAATCTTTGATATAAATAATGTTTTTTAAAAGAAAAATTGTTCCATAAAAAAATTTTTTTAGTGCTTAAAAACGCATTTGTTAATTAACAATTATTTTCTCCAACTTCTAATAAATATTAAGGGAACAATTTTTTCTTTAAAAATCATTATTTGTTTTTATTTTTATAATAACCAAGTAGTTCTCCCCTGCGCGGCTGACTACGCACAGACTTGAGTCTATAAAAAACAACATACCTACCTATACCATACGTATATGCCCCCGTGTCACGATATATAACTCGTTAGGAGAGAGTTATGATTAACTACAGTGGGTGAGTGAACCGACAAATATCCCCATTCTAGCAATTTCAGCTCATTATATAATTATAAAAAGCCTTTTTTAGAGCCAACAACTCTTTACACCACATTTTGATATTTCCACCAGCTTGAGATTTTGGTGAGTTCGGTGGATGGTTTTTGATGGATACTTCTCTGTTATTCCTCATCTGTAGAAATCGACATTTGCCATCTGGTACAACAGAGTTTGAAGGTATGTTCACCTCAATTTCGGCGATATGAGGAAATATTGGAAGTGAGAAGTAATATTTTGATGACATTCTATCTGATAAGTTGTGGCACAGAGAACACCTAGTTACATAGCAATGAATGTATTATTCACTTGAATTTATTCAGGATATTTATATTCTATTCTTGAATGTCAAATTTTGAATTGTTCTAATTACTTGTGTGGGTGTGTACCTTCTTTATTTTTATTGAACCATCTAATGTCATGTACATGGTCTATGAGGATCTACAAAAAGATAGCTGGGTTGTCTTTTATGAGTATTTCGATTTAATTGTAGGAAAGTGGTTTGAGAATGTCTCGTCAAGTGAATCATTTTGAATTATTGCGGTTTGACTGGTGAATCAACCATTACTTTTTTAAGAGCCAACAACTTGGTACACCATATTTCCACCAGCCCGAGATATTGGTGAGTTCGATGGATGGTTCGTGGTGAGGTTATGTTTATGATCGTAGTAACGTATTTTATTTTCTGAGGTACAAAAGATATGATAATAATATATTTATATATATTGTAATGATGCGTTGATTGCGGTTCATTTTTATTTTATTTTATATTTGTTTATTTACTTTCCACAACCAGACATCATAACAAAATATATAAAAAAAAAAATTACTTTTTTTACTATGTTTTACTATTGATTTTACTATTTTTATAATCTTTAAACTAGTTCCCCTTTTGAAGATTTATTTAATATATATTGATAAATAAATACCCCTATAAATATTTAATATATGCATTTTACCTTCTTTCCATTTACTCGTTTACCTTATTTCCTTCACCTCAGCTAACTCAATCGGTACGCCTATGGAATCTCAGAAGTCGGTTCTACTGTCGTGCCCTATGGTCGTTCTTGAAGTCAATTTCAGAAAAAGGCAACTGTTATTGCTCAATCATTGAAAATAAAGCAAAAATTCATCAAAATAACCTAATTAGTGCTCCTTAGCAAATATATACAGGAAATGTGAAGTTATGTGATACTAAAAGTGAAATTTAACCTAGTTTTATAGATTATGTGGTCAATCTATTAATTCATGAAGAGTTCTACCAAAAAAGTTCTTTAGAAGTTTTATTTTAATTGCACTGCAGTAACTTTTTATGGTATCAAAAAATACCTGTGACTTCTTCTAACGAGAATGTTAAGTGTTTCGGATTTCTTCCGTTCTTGGAAACTGCAGCCCCTTTGTCGACTGTGACTTCGCCTCGTACTGATAAATCTCTAATGAAAAAAAGGTAAGATTAACTCTGCATCTGGGATCTTTTATCTGCTATTGTTCTTTATAGTATTTCCTATTGTCTTGTCAAATAACTGTTTTTCTAATACATATTGATTGATTTTTTTAAATTTCAATTTTCTTCATTCGGTTCTTTCAAAATTATTTTTCTGTTCTCCCACGCTTAGCTTGTTGATTTCTCTCCCTTGATACCAACATCCTTTGTTTCCTTCTCGAATTTTCGATTTTCACGCATCTTTCGTTGCACTTTTCATTATTTTCACCTTTTTGACAGTTTTTTAAAAATTTTTTGCGTTTCTCTTTTCATATTTTAAAATTCCTTTCAAGATCTTTCCTGGATCTCATTGGCTATTGTGATCCAATTTCATATCAGAATGTTCGAACTTTTAACATTTTGTTATCTGCTTGTACTCAAAAATATATTAGTAAAATTTGGTTCCTATATTTTTCTAAATTATGCCAATTGCTTGTAATGTTGAAAACATGTTCATTTCAAACATAGGTATCGATTAATATTATATAAGGTTCCAGAAAAACGGTAGAATCTTCAGAAAAACTGCAAAATAACATGGCACAAATTACCAAATACGAACATTTTTTTATTTATGGGTTTTTTTAATTTATAATTCTATTTCAACTCTTTAACTATTTAACGTACTTCTAAACATAACAATATATATATATATATATATATATATATATATATATATATATATATATATATATATATATGTATTGAAAGTCCATAAAAAATACCTAGAAATATTTTTCCTATAATTTTTTTTTAAACAAATGTTATGTTTTCGCATCTAACAATGTCATTTAGTAACGCTGGTTAAAATTTTTTTACGTCATTTGTTAATAAATCATTAACTATGTAAAAAAAATCTTAATGACCTTTTTTTATTGTTTTTTAAATAATTTGTTGAGAATTTTTTTTTAATTATAATTGGCATTTCTCAAAAATTTTATTAATTATTTCATTGTTTATTGATTTAACAATTTGTTATAAACAAATTTGATAACATAATTTTTTTTTCTAAAAAAAATTAAATTTTTTTTAAATTTTTATGGTTTTTCTTAATTTCAATTATATTAGAAAAAAAATGTTAGTCAGAATTTGTTTATAACAAATTGTTAAATCAATAAACATTGAAATTATTGGGAATTTTTTTTTGTTACCCTATTGAGAAATGCCAATTATGATTTTTGAAGAAAAAAATATTTTTCAACTAATTATTTAAACAATGGAAATATAAAAAAAAACATTATAAATATATGTGTAACAAACTTCGGCCACTTGGCTGTTTCTGTGATTTCAATTACTTAAAAAAAAAATATGTTAGTCAGAATTTGTTTATAAAAAATTGTTAAATCAATAAACAATGAAATTATTGATAATTTTTTTTGTAACCCTATTGAGAAATGCCAATTATGATTTTTAAAGGGAAAATTTATTTCTCAACTATTTATTTAAACAATGGAAATATAAAAAAAACTATTATAAACAATAAAACAATGTTTTTTTGAATCATTATTTTGTCATAACAAACATTTTTTTATATAGTAAACTTGTCCATTTGTTTTTCTGTTATCCCGTTATTCCGTTTTCCCGTTATTATCCCGTTTTTTCGTTATCTCATCCGTTTTTTGGTTATCCCATTATCCCGTTTTTCCGTTCGTTATCCCGTTTTCCCGAATAAATTTAATGAGATTGGCAATGTTAGGGATAAGCCTAAGAGTGGCAGGCCTACCGTTGCAGAAGACACTCAATTGAATGTATTACTTGGAATTGAAGAAAATCCTCATTGTATAATTACAACTTTATCTGACAACAATGAGATCTGTCACGGTGCTGTGCAGAAAATATAAATAATTTATTAACAAATGACTTAAACAAATTTTACCCAGCGTTACTTAATGCCATTAATGCGAAAACGGCAATAACATAACATTTGTATTAAACAAACAAACAAAATGAAAAACTTTCATCACGTTATATATATATATATATATATATTTATATATATATATATATATATATATATGAAAAGCATCAAATTATAGATAGTGACACCTATAATCTGTGCGGCGAAGCTTAGACCTAGTATCGTGGGTTGGCCTATGCTGGCATCTGTCGGTGACCTATTAATGTGCACGAAATTTCGTGCCATTGAAATTCCACGATACTAGGTCTAAGCTTCGCCGCACAGATTATAGGTGTCACTATCTATAATTTGATGCTTTTCACATTTTCGTACTTGCCGGTAGGTATTAACACTGCGAGATATTTGATACGAATTTGAAAGAGACCACAAGCCGTCCTGATGATTGGGAAACTATGAAACAGCTCTTGTATTCGTAGCAAATTTCTCTTTATCTATATATATATATATATATATTGTTGTGTTAGGAAATGTTGTAAAATAATTAAACTTATAATTATCATTATTATTATTAGATATTTTAGTTATCGTCGTTAATGCTATGTTGTTCTGCAGTTTTCTTTACCTTTTTACAATTATAGAATCTTAAACTATGCTCTAGTCGGTGCATATGTATCAAGAGGGCAGTCCTGAAGTAGTCCTATTATCAAAAGTATAGGACCAACAATAGCCAATGAAAATCCAAAATTGAATCATATCAAATTGGAATTTATAGAAAACATTGAATTTAAAGTAAGATCAACTGATATATAAGTTTTGAACATCCTGTATGACAATTCACATCAACAGGAAACCCACCAATGGGAGATCGAGAGAGTTTGTGTGGTGATGATATATAATAATAATAATAATAATTTATTTGCTAAAAATACAATAAAACATTGAATCGTGCAACACATTCAAATTATAGCAAATAAATAGAGTAGAAAACCCATAAAAGGTAAAACCTTGTGCATGGGTATACTACTTATGATATATAAGCCTAAACTATAAAATATATAAAATATAATAGGATAATGTTAAATTGTAAAACAGTAGGTAATTCATTGACAAATACATTCAGTATGTTTATTACAGTTTGAATAAAATAAAATAGTAAATAAATAAATAAAATGTTTCTGCCATTTATTGTTTTGGTTTTCATCTTTGTATAAGGGCTATTTTGGTGCAGAGCTGCGATAAATTGAAATTATTTCGTGACTTTATGTCTCATATGGAATACATGACTCGGTTTATAGAATATATTTTTTTTTTGTGTTAGGGTTTTTTTTTTGAAATATTTGAAGAACCTGGTTGGGAGCTAAATTCAAGAGCCATATTTTTATTTTATTTTTGAAAATCCGAATTTTTTTTGTGTTAAATTTTGAATATGTTGTGTAAAAATATAATTTTATACGAATTTGTAAATAGTTTGTAAGATTCAGAATTAGATTTCATTCATAAAATCATTAGTAGTAATTAGAATAACAAATAATTAGGTAAGAAGTGACACAAAATACAAAAATCTGTGAGAAAATAAAAAATGTGTGTGTTACCATGGGAGGAGATAACAAGTTTGGGGGGGATTTGAAAAAGTTACAAAAAAGAAGCCACGTACAAAAATTTGAAAGAGATATTAATAGACAATTCAAGAGAAAACCGGATAAAACGATCCGAACGAGATAAATTCCTGAAACGCACAACTGAGAGAAATAAGTTATCAAAAATTTCCACTTACCTGGTATAGAAGATAAATCCATGAAAGTACGCACGTAAGCTGTCATTGCAATCCCAAAAGTACGTCCACGGGCTGGAAACATCACAGGAAAAGGAGCAACAAGGTATTCTAATCACCGAACTCACTAAAGTGCAACTTTTCGTATATCTATATAATAACCTTGAGGGTATGATCCACTGTTCACATGGTTTTGGCTGAACATTCATCAAAATTCCATGCTGAAGGACTGACCATAATTTTAAATATTCTTCCTATTAATAATCATCACTTATATTCATATTGCACCATTTCTTATTATTGTTTCTTTTTAGTATAAGGTATTTATCGCAGAGTAGGTTTAAGGGTTTTCATCTGAATAAAAACTCTGCATTCTGTGTTTTATCTAACCACACTTTTCCCCCACTGAACAGCATTTCTTATCGAATCGTTAGTGCCAAGTCGGCAAATCAGATCACCAGAACCGACTACTGAGAAGGAGCTCACTCATGTTCATAGGCGTATATGACTGAGCTGGGATAAGGTAAAAAGAGGTTTAAAAAAAGAATGGTAAAATAACATAGCCGGAGTTTTCATTTGTTATGATAGGGATTCAGAAATTAAAATCTGTGAAATAAATTCACCAAAAATATATATAATAAAATTAATAACAACCAATATAAAATATATATATATATATATATATATATATATATATAAGAAAGGCTCCAAGAACCAAACACTTTATAAGTGTTACGTACTTTCTGTGAGGTAACACAAAAAATTGGGATGCGCCGACTTGCAACAGTGGAGTCGGGAGTGGGTAAGAAAAACATGTTAAAATGATCAAATAGGGCGCCAAGTGATTTAGATAAAGCTCACCCCAATAAAAGTTTCAAAGCCATGAAGAAAATCACTAAAATGACTCGTAACCACAGAGTAACTATGCTCAGATAATAAAATGAAAACCTATAGTTGTGAGAGATTTATTCATAAAGAAATGTACGTGAACAAATATGTATATGTGTTATGAGGGGAGATATTATTTTACCTACGTAACTCTCGAGAGCACGGTTTAACAACAAGAACACCTAAATATAAATTTACAGGTAATTGGTAAATATTCGAAGAACGTCAAAATCGCTTGATAGGGAAAATAGTTGGCATACACTTTAAAATAAATTCCAAGAATATATCGCTGATATGACCCCGTGACGGACGGCCGATATCTTGTAATCACTAATCACGTTCAAGTAAAATGAGAAAACCACTATGTGGTACTTATCCTTCTCCTGGTATGGTTGTGTGTATTCTTCTTTCAAACTTATATTACCCACAAATGGATGCTCTTTAGTACGAGATATCCTCCTTATAATTACCACAGTACTGGAACTTTCTAGCATTCGATTGCGGCCGTTTTACAGTAATCGGTATCCCAAGAAAACGTCTGAAAGTGGTTATGAAAATATTATACGGCAACCGTAATACTTGATTTGCTTATGAAACTCACCTCTAAAGCAGAAATCCCGATGCTTTCAGAGACGTTCAATAAATCGAATTATATCACCAAAATTATATCCATTAAATGCCCAAAAAGATAATCAAAATAACCACAGTGAATATGTGGAAAAATCTGTAGAACGATTATATCATATAATGACGGTCCACATTTCACTTTCGGTGGCAAGCATTCAAACACTTCTCTCTGGCTATCTGCGAACCGAGTTTTTGTTCATGCCTCAGAAAAACCGAACTAGGCGAAAACGTTCACATCAGGTACACTGTTAAAAATCAGCAAATCGAACGTCTATTTTAAATCGATAGGAATGGATTGGAAAATTATACGATAATGAATAAAATTCGTTACAAACTCCCCCTTTACCCCAAAAAAATAGGTCCCTAATAAATATTTTTCTCAGTGTGATTCCGTTTTGTATCTTTCACGTGCCAGTCTCCTAACGAGCGACGTGTTTGAAAATCTAACAACTCATAAACGTTTGGTGACTTTCTCTTCGCCACTAAGCACTTGACAAATTTTGGAGCTAATCCTGAAGCGTAATACTCGTATAATTGCGCTTCCAGAGAAATATGACGTTTCCTCAAATTATACCTATAGCACTTTGATCCTAAGCTTTGTCTAATCGGAGACGGACTTGTGATTGAATTTCTTTCAACTTTTTAACATGGTCCGATAACTCTTCCCTACTAGAAAAACTGGTGTCATTATCATCCACTGAAGATGACAATCTTCTATGCAACTTACTCGACAAATTGATTTGCCGACCGAAATTCAAATGAGCGGGGCTGTAACCCGTAATTTCATGTACCGCCGTCCGAAGAGCATACCCAAATTCAAGCAAATGACTACCCATGACCTATGATCTTGATTAACATATGATCTAATCATAGTTTTTATAACACGGTTAACACGTTCAGTTGGGTTTGCTTGTGGATGGTAGTTAGCATTGAACATAATTTTACTATCATACTCCGTGGCCATGTCTTTGAATTTTTTACTAACATACTGCCGACCGTTATCAGAAATAATGCGAGCGGGAGCTCCATATTTCTTTTTCGATATGGTTCACGATTGCTTCACTCGTAGCTGATTTTATAGAAAAAATGAGGCTATACTTTGTGAATACATCACATACGACTAAAATAAATCGTTTTTTTTCCTGGAAACTGGAAAAGGTCCCATTACTATTATTATTATTATCTGTCCAAATGAGTTCCCACGGACTAGATACGGTTCTTCTACCCATGAATCCCTGTGCCAATTTTTGCTCTGGTTTTTGCCCTTTACATACATCACAACAACGTACAAAACGAGCGATATCGCTAATCATACCTGGTCAATAATACAAAGAGGCGACCCGTTTCTTGGTTTTGAAGTAACCTAAATGTCCAGCTGTAGGAGCATCATGACATTCGAGGAAACTGCCGTTCTGAGCGGTTTAGGCTCCAGTTTTTGTCTGAATTCAGAGTGGGATAGTTAGATGACACCAACTTATATAGTTTTCCTTCGCGAATGGTCCATTTTGGAAATTTTTCTGGGGTTCTGGAAACATCATTCAAAAGGCGGGAATACCAATTGTCCTGATAATCCTGGGATACTTCAATATAGGCAACACCACGTGATAAAGCATCGGCTACGACATTAGATTTACCTTTACGATGCATAATTTCGAAGTCAAATGCTAGACGACCTGATGCATTCTGTAACTTATGTACCCAAAGTAATGAATAGTGATCAGTAATAAAACAAAATTTAACACCCTCGATGTAAGGATGGAACTTCTGAATACTCCATAAGACACTTAAACGTTCCAGCTCTGTTGTAGAAAACTTAGCTTCCTGACTGGTGAGTGACCTACTAGCATATGCTATAACAATTTTTGCGTCAAGACACACCCTAATCCGACCTGGGAGGCATCGCATTGTAATGTGAATTCCCTAGAAAAGTCTGGGCAAACATGTATAGGAGCCGACACAAGGCATTCTTTAACTTCCAGAAAGGCAGCTTCAGCTTCCGGAGACCAAGAGAACTTTTCTCGTTTACTTCGTGAGGGGACTGACAATACTAGCATAATCCTTGATGAATCGCCGATACCAAGATACTAACCCCACAAATCTACGAACCTCTTTCACACACTTAAGGAGTAGGAAAGTTCAGCATGCTTTCCTCTTTAGCAGGATCGGTCCTCAACCCATCACTATCGATCAGATACTCAAGATACCTCAGCTCATTTTTGACAAAATCACACTTGCCTTTATTGACAGTAATAACGGCCTCCAAAAGTCTGTCAAAAACCTTTTTCAATACCTCCATATGAGAATCGAAATCACTGGTTGCAATGATTATGTCATCTAGTTACACGAAAACTGAATCTTCCAAATCGCATCCTAGAATATTATCTACAAATCTTTGAAACGTTGCCGGAGCGTTATGTAAACCAAAAGGCATACGATTGAATTCAAATAAACCCTTACCCTGAACTGTGAAAGCTGTAATCTGTTTACTGGTTTCTTCAAGCGGAATTTGATGGTGTCTGAATTCAGAGTGGGATAGTCAGATGACACCAACTTATATAGTTTTCCTTTGCGAATGGTCCATTTTGGAAATTTTAATGGGGTTGAATGAATGAATTATTTTCAGCAAATAGGGCGACACTTGATAATATCT
>JAFIRS010009348.1:0-10164 GCA_018342105.1 Gonioctena quinquepunctata | reverse complement strand
CGGTCCGCCATATTGGATTGAAGGTGAAAAAAATTTGTTTTTCGAAATAATTCCTCAATGGTTTATCCTACAATAAAGTAGGAGAACAAATTAGAAGACCAAATTCTCCACAATTTTTTTATGACCTTTTTTTTTGGTAGTCGGATGTGTATCGAGTAAAGCGGCGCAAACGTGAATATTTTTTCAAAAAATCGTTCAACTCAATCTTTTCACAATAACATTATATTGATGGCGTAATCTTCATCAAATTGAAGTGATTTCTTGCGTATCATTTTTTCCCTGTCACTGTGGCATAAATTATTTAAAGTATTATTGAGATTAGTATAAGGATTTCTCGGGTTTCGTAACAGCTGTTTCAAAGAGCAGGTTTAGACTGTCCTTCGTTTTTGTGTTACGAAAATTGCTATTTTCTATTTTTAGATACCCAAGTAACATTGAAAAATCTTCAGGCATTTCTGTGTATAAGAAATAAAGGCACAAAGTCATTTTCACAAAAGAATCAAAATAAATTGAAACACAATTCGTAGACCACACGCGGTAAATACCACGCAGAACGTTGAATGATATTCACCTGAAAATCTATGAAAACTTCCATAGAAATGAAAATTGATTGCAAATATTTCGTTCTGATGAGCTCGATTATGTTTAATTCCTGTCGGGTTTGCCTAACAATCCGCATACCGGTTTCAGGCTTTCGGACCTCATCGGTACAGAGTAGACACCAGTCAGAGATCCGTAGAGCTCTGGCCGAAGCGAGACCCAACATAAACAAAATCACCATCAAGCTTACATCATTTTTAGGTTGCCGGAAAAAGTAACTTTTAACGGGGTACCTAGTGACAGAAAGAAACACTCCATACAATTCCCCTACCTCGATAGGATTCTAAAATAAGATTCATCTCAGTAGGAGTGGCTGAATGCCCGACTGGCATGTATGTTAACAAAAAAGCCAAGTGAAGTGGAATAGATAAGAAATAAAGGCACAAAGTCATCTTCATAAAAGAATCAAAATAAATTGAAACACAATTGGTAGACCACAAGCGAAAAACAACTACTTTCCTGGCAAATATCACGCAGAACGTTGAAGATACTCCACCTGAAAATCTATGCAAACTTTTATAGAAATGAAAATTGATTGCAAATGTTTCTTTCTGATAAGCTCGATTATGTTAAATTCCGGTATGCGGATTTTTAGGCGGACCCGACGTGAAACATAATCGAGCTCATCAGAAAGGAACATTTGCAATCAATGTTCATTTCCGTGGAAGTTTGCATAGATTTTCAGGTGAATATCATTCAACGTTCTGCGTTGTATTTGGTATTTCTTATCTATTTCACTTCACTTTTTTGTTTAACATTTCTGTGAATATTGTACAAGGTCCAAAAGACACTAACAAAGGTTTTGTTTTTCAAAAAAGATTCCAAATTCACGTGGTTAAATATCTTTGAATATCAAACTTATTCCTTGTTTAGGATCAATCAATCTAAATGAATTCATTTCAGCATGAGCTTATCTCATATTTTGATAGGATTATTTAAATCCCGAGGGTTATTACCAGATTACCAATCATTGATTGCTTTTCCTGCAGGACAAATTATCTATTGAGTGTTTTTCAACAGTTATTATAAATTATGCAAATCATCAATTGATACTCAAGCTTTTGAGAAGCAGATACTTGCGGAAGTTTTGGAACGTAGTTCCTTATCGCGCGTTGCGAAAGAGGGCTAGACGGAATAAATTAAGACCAAAAGTTGTAACGAGACTTTCGCTATGGTTATAAGCCGTGCGGCGTGCGCGTGTTTATCTATCTGTCTCTCTCTCTCTCTCTCTCTCATAGAAAGCGAGCCAGTTATTTTCGTTTCGTCTTTCTATTTCACATTGAACAGTGGTGTCGCGACGATTATTTTTGTTGAGTGTATACAGGTTTTTTGTACATAATAAATAATAAAAAATAATAACAATAATGAATCCTGACAGTGTTTCTGCACAAGTTCCGGATATTGCTGATGGAGTTAGGTAAGTAGAGATTTTATACAGACAATAATAAATGCTTATGTATTTTTAGCAAGTACGCATTATAACCTCTCTTTACTATTGTGCTAACCAAGTCATACGCGTTATAATCTCTCCATTATCGTGTGTTTAGCAAGTGTATGCGTCATAACTTTAATGAATTTAAAAGCAAATTATATTTTAATATAACAATATCAATGCGTATGTATTTAGCAAGCCGTGCGTGTTCTAACCTATACGCTGTTGTGTTTACGAAGTCGAGAGAGTATATATATATATATATATATATATATATATATATATATATATATATATATATATATATCATATATATATATATATATATATATATATACACTCTGTTGTGTTCACAAAGTCCCGCGCATCTATGACGTGTACGAAAGAATAGACAGACAGAGTGAATATAAAGGTGGAGCCCGCTTTCTCGTTGCGTTGTATGGTGGCCACATGGAAGAGAAAACCTTGGGAAAAATCCGATACCAACGTTTCGAAAAATCAACAATGAAAAACAAATTCCACTAAGCATCTTTACCACCAACGGAGAATGCTGCACGGTACCATGCATTTAGTCCAAAAGTGGTGCGGAATAAAAAAACACTCGACTGGGGCTGGAAACTTGGAACCAATGAGCTCACTCCAGTAACAATGTCAGAGAAATCTGTCCCAGATACCTATTGAATGTCATTTCAAAAAGGAATGGGGTTGAGCATGTGGCTGCAGAAAAATGGGTTGAAGGGTTCTGTTGTATGCGGATTCTGCAATGATGAATCCTGCGAGAATGCACCAGATCTTCAATGACATGGATGAAAGCCCATATTCTCAGTGAAACAAATGGGTTAGAGGTTAACACCGACAACGGAGACGATTATGAAGAGATCAACAGCAACCTACCAGGACCATCAGAATAAAAAAAACAATTGAAATATTCTCGGGGACATACATTTCGGAATAAGAGCCGAACTCAATTGCAAAAAAAATTACATCTGCGGATTAGGCCTACTGGGGATACCACATGATGGTGTGGAAATGAGTTAACTTTGAATTAACATAATTATAATTATATAGTGGATGACTACAAATGATTTTTTTAAATGAGGAAAACGAGCAGTTGAACGATTTTGTAAAAGAATGTTACCGTTTCTTCCGATGTAACTCGTTACATATCAAACTTACAAAAAAAAGTGTTCAAACAAAAAATTTAGGGAATTTAGTCTTCTTCAAATATGAATGTAAGCCGTAGGATCAACCGTTGAGGACTTATTTTGGAAAATCCAATTTTTTGTACCAAGGGTCGAAAACATGGGTTTTCCATCAGGGCCCAACGTAAAAACGGCTGGACCGATTTGGCAATTTTTTGAAATGTTCGTAATAGCCCAAGGATGGATTCCACGGAAAAAACAATTGGGAAAGTTGCCCGGGAATCGGAGAATTCAAGAAACGTGGCCAACAAAATATGTGTCCGATTAGCTCAGTGAGCACTCCAAGGATAGGGGATCGATCCCCGGTCGTGTCCAAACATATTTTTTTTATTTAATTTCAACACTCAAATCAAACACAATTTTTTGTTGTTGTTTGTAATAGTCCGAATAAGGTTTCTAGGAAAAGAAAGGTTTTTTACAAATATTATTGGATTTGGGAATACATTTTTTCAGGAATATCTAATATACATACATACATACATATATATATATATATATATATATATATATATATATATATATATATATACTTATATATATATATATATATAAATAAAATGAAACGGGATAACGGGAAAAGTGGTAACGGGAAACGTGGTAATGGAAATAACGGGATAACGGGAAAATGGGATAACGAGATAGCAAAAAAACGGGAAAACGAGATTACGGGATAACGGGAATAACTACCCCACCTTTTATAGGGCAAAAACCCGCACTGACTGGATTATATGGGTTTCGCAAAATCAGAGAGATGAATAACTGCTTTGGATATATGCAGTCACTAATATCTAACAAGAAATTGATGAAACAAATGCTGCTTGTTTTATCTGGATCTATGCAAAGCTTTCGATACTCCTAATCACGAAATCTCGAGGTGGAATCCTGAATTATTTTAAATTTGTTCTGAACAGTATCACCATATTGTTTGTGAAAGTTCAAATGTGTCGCGATAATGACAGTCACTCTGAAACGCTCCATTATCTCACGAGTTAATCATTTTCGGAGGTAAAGCTCGATTTTGTATTTTGGTTTTCCACCTTTTGAAAATAAAATATTTTTCCCCACCACTTTACGAGGTATGATGTCATCGATATATTTGTTTTTTATTGAAAGGGTATATTTTTATTTCAAAATTTGAAAGCCCATATTTTTGTGAGTTCAACCATACCCCATACGTCACATGTAACACTTCAAGTTACAGTATACTGAGTATAAAGGAAACCAGTGTTCATATTTCTTAACATTTTTTCATTATAACCTGAGAATCACTCAGTAGTTAGTACGAGTAGATTGCCAAACTTGAGTGGGCTATGGAAACATCCTGAAAGTTCTTAGTTACCATTGCATATGTCAGTATTGAATTTATTTGTTGTGAAGCATATCGATTTATAAGTCTACAATAATACCTTTCTGAAAAATATTACCCGAAAAGAAGTTATTTGGAATTACGATGGTGCTGTCAGAAAAACATCGAATAGAAGTTCTGATGATATTAGGTTACTGCGATCGTAAAAGAAGTATGCGACATCTTTAATGAAGAATATCCTAATCAAGAACCAACAAGCAAATCGACGGTAAGCAAAGTATTACATAAATTTTATGAGATTGGCAATGTTAGGGATAAGCCTAAGGGTGACAGGCGTACCGTTGCCGAAGACACTCAATCAAATGTATTACTTGGAAATGAAGAAAATCCTCATTGTTCAATTACAACTTTATCTGACAACAATGGAACGAATCCCATGGGCAAACGAGGCCTAATACCTTGGAGTCACCTTGGACAAAAGATTGACATTCAGGCAACACGTAGATCGGAGGCTCGGACTAGCGAAAGCAGCCCGAAAAAACCTCTACCCCCTCATAGGACGCAGTAGCAACATGGACCTCCAGTTAAAACTGCTCCTTATCAGGACCATCCTCCTCCCCATCATCCTGTATGCATCCGCCGCATGGGGTCAATGCGCACAAACATACAGGACCAAGTTCCAGCTATTCTTAAACGTGAGCCTAAAAATGGCAGTGAACGCTCCCAGATACGTCCCGAATAGATTTATCTACAGGGACCTGAATGTCAATCCGAACTTCATTGACGACCATCTTCGGAACCACGCCACCGCGACGTTCCTGAAGACGGACACCCACACGAACCCAGTGATTCATGACATCGACGCGAACCTGAACCTGGACGATCCCAGGTTTAGAGAAAGGGAAAAGTATTTGCGACCAGCCTACCAAAACGACTTTTAATTTTGATGTTTATCAATAATTAACTCAAAGTGTTGATATTCTTGCTTTTATTGTCTTTCAGCATGCCTTGTCAAACTGTATTGAAAATAGGTGTTTTAATAGTAAAACAAAAATCCAACCCAAGTTTACAATTCTAGAGAAAAGATAACATTCACTATTGATGATGAATCCAATAATTTGCCTAAAAGTTGAATAGTGGAAAATAAAATCAGTTAATTGAATTGTGTGTGTTTGAAATAATCGAACTGTTATCATTGGGCTATCAAAAGCAGTTAAAAATTCAGTAGTTGTAATAATCCATAATCATTCCTGTAACTTTAAATAATGTGTTGAATTTGATATTATTGAATAACCGAGTGTGTTGATTATTTTTCCTTTTATTGTTTTTCTGGCCCTATAGACCAGTACTGAAGCCTTAGAAAATGGTAAAAAGTGAAAAAAACAGAAGGATGAAACCCATTGGAAAAATGAAAAGAAAAATAATTTACGGGCGATCTGAGATCGTAAAGTGGAAGGGGGTGAGTTTTTAAGGGTAAAAAACGGTTTATCTCGATTTCCGGCAGAACTACAAGTCCTATGGAAAAAAGATCTACAACTTTTGTATCTACACTTTTTTCACATAACCTCAAAATGTATGTGAAAAATTCAAATAACCAAGTTTTTGGTTTTTTATTTTTATCTTCTACAACAATTTTTCTTTCCACGAAATTTGGTGAAAACCTCCTTTTTTATGTTCCAAACACACTGTAATTTTTTCGATTTCAAATATTAATTTTTTCACCTTATTTTGACTTAATATCGAAAAAGCACCCCAATTTTCAATCGAAAATTCTCCCGTCAAAATATCAGCTTTTTTAAAAAAGTCGGTGGGCTTTTTGTTAGTTTTGTTCGTTTTGTCTACAATATTTTGAGAAAGTTGTAGAATCTTCTTTAAATTATATGCGTAGATCCCTATTTATTGCTATTTTGAGATAACTTATATACCTGAGTGACCTACGGAAAATTTTAGCCCATCAAAAGGTATTTCATAGAGAAGTGGGGAAGGGGCTAGGAGGGTCTGGGCCTTACTACCTGTTATTTCTTTGCATTTTCTGAGAACATTTACCATAGTAATGTATATTTTTTTTACACTATCAGAAAGTAGAGATTTCAACGAACAAAAAGTCCACACCGACTTTTTTTAAAAACCTGATATTTTGACGGGAGAATTTCTGATTGAAAATTAGGGTGCTTTTGCGATATTAAGTCAAAATAAGGTGGAAAAAAAATATTTTAAATCAAAAAAATTACAGTGTGTTTGGGACATGAAAAAGTAAGTTTTCACCAAATTTCGTGAGATTTTTTTTTTTTTGTAAAAGGTAAAAATAAAAAACCAAAAACTAGGTTATTTGAATTTTTCACATAAATTTTTTCCATAGGACTTGTAGTTTTGCCGGGAATCGAGATAAACCGTTTTTTACCCTTAAAAACTCACCCCCTTCCACTTCCCGACCTCAGATCGCCCGTAAATTATTTTTCCTTTCATTTTCGTTATATTCTCTTTTTTTCCAATGAGTTTCATTCTACTATAATTTTTTTTGGTTTAAAAAATTATCGACCCTGGTCTACTAATACTTTCATGAAAACAACCTTAGGTGGTTGGCAACTGAATAGGAAAAAATTACCGATCGTGAACACAAATACTTGACTTCGTTTATGTTGTAGTTGACATTGTTTATAACATCAAGATAAACCATAAAAAAAACTTTTTTTCATATCCTACTCTCACCCAGAAAAAAAAACAAAATTTTAAATAAAATTTTTTTTCAAAAAAACCCCGGCATTTAAATTTTGGCCCCCAAAAAAAATTAAAACCGGAAAAAAAGTATTTAAGCACTGTTACGGTGCTCGAAATCAATTAACGTGTGGTCGTGCGAAGAGCCGGTATTTTGTTTTGAAATTTCCACTGCCATAGCGCCGTTAAGTGTAGAGATATTCAGATAAACTTGTCCTACATTTTTTAATTGTAATTTCATTTTTATTGTCTTTAACGACACACGCGATACTTTGGTCGCTTCCAGCGAATATGCCCTGAAATTGAAATAAAGAATAATTCTTGGTTCATTTTATCGAAAGCGAAAGTCACAAATAGGCCAGTGTAGAGATAGACATGATTTTCCAAAAATGTAATGATAATTCCAAAAGTTTCAAAACTTCATGGAGCAGAGAATCTTCATAATTGCACTCAAGAGAGTATGCACAAAGTAAAATAAATATTTAAATCTTGATCAGTATAGTGGGCAAATAATGATTTTGTTTCTCTCTACTTCTTAAATTGGAAGGATTCAATTCTTATGATGTGTGTGTATTCGTTGAATACTGTTGTACTCAGAATTAACTAATTTTAATGTTTTTGAGCTGGTCTTCTTAGTTTTATGCTACGAAGTTGCTTCGGTATCACCTTTTTTTGCATCTAGTAATTTTCAACTAGTTTTTCCGAGTTTGAAATGGTTTTCTTAGTTTTAGGCTGTACGAAGTTGTTTTGGTATCACTTTTACAGATCTAAAGTGATTTTCAAATATTTTTTTATTTTTTTTTAGTTTGGTTCGTCTGGTGATGTGTATGTATACATTGGAATATTGTTGTATTCCTAGAATTAACTAATTTATTTCGAGTTTGAGTCGGTTTTCTTAGTTTTAGGTCTGAAGTTGCATCGGAATCACTTTTCAGATCTAGTACTTTTAACCAATTTTTCCGAGTTTGTTTGGTTTTCTTAGTTTTAGCCCGAAGGTATCGGAATCACTTACAGATCTATGATTTTTCTCAAATTGCCTCGCTGACAATTACGTCAATGATATGAGAAAACTTTCCATTTCCACGTAACACACTTCATCCATTGGAGTATATCCCACTAAGATTTCTTTTAAATGACTTTCGTCAAATTTGTTTTCTTAGTTTTAGCTGGACATAAACCATGGATTTGTTTTTTTATATTGATCTTGGGCTTTTATTGTGCCACAGTTTATATGGTGTTTTATTGAGATGCAGAGCACGGTTGATAAATATACAGTTAGGTATGTAGCTGTTAAGACAGCTTGCCCCAAACAGATTTTTCCAATCTCGAGGTAAAAATAATCGCACGCCCTCTTTCTGTAATTGTGCATCTATCTGCCTGCGACACCATTTTGTTGAGATGTTGTGTTACATTTTACTGAAAGTAATGCTCTTCTGAATACAATATTCTTTTGAATCATTCAACAAATATTCACCTCCCTGTCACAGTTAAGATATACTATTTTATTATTAAAGTGTGATTCACTTTTTGCAACGAAATCCCCTATAATCTTTTAGAATTTGATTGAATTTAAATAAATATGTTGTCATGATGTATTGAATCGTTGATAAAGGTTACTGAATAGTTTTTGATATCAATTGTGGGAGGTGATATTGACCAGAAGCACTACCAGCTTTTGAATCATGAATAAAGGTTGTTTTGATTTAGATTTTGAGAATAGCACCAGTTTGTATCACATATATACATATATACACACATATATAAGTTTCACATAATACATTATTTTCTGATTCATGTATATGGTTAAGACTTTCTAACATTTGCAGTTTTTCTATTTTGTAAAATGATTGGTCATCGGGTAGTTAGTAGCAAGCAGTTTTTACCATATTATTGATATTCTATGATTCAGGCATTTGAAAATGTAGGCCTATTAAACCATTTATGGGCTTACCTGTTACAATAATGACATTGTTTTTAATTCTTACGCTATTTTATCGAATATCGCCACCATGCCTCTTCTTGCGAACGTGGAACGAAAAACAGTGTCTGATACATATTTCGATCCTCTATTGTTACGGTAACGGTAGTGCCATTTAGCCAAATAAAAGAGTTCTTGGGAGTAGTAGACGTGATTTTTGTAAACAAATCCTGATATGATCAGCTGCTCCAGAGTTCAGCAGGAATGATGCATCTTCGCCTTCACTTTGTATTTGAACGATATGGCTCATCATAAAAGCAAAACTCTCGCTCTCTGGATCCAGTGTTGGTTTGCGAACCGTATGAATTTTGCGTTATTTTTCAATCTTCTATTTATAAAAAATGACAAACATTTTTAAATGGTTTATTCTATACAATGGCCACATTTAAGTTGGGATTCCTAAATGGAGAATATTGTTTGCCCTTTGATTTGTGTTATTTGCTTTTATTTTTAAAGAATTTGTTTTCTGATTTTTATATGAAGTTGATTTAGAGTTTCTTTCGTTGGTGGGAACTACTAAATATATTTGCGCCCTTAGACTTGTTGATGTTGTGTCTTCTTTGAGTATTTTATCCATTTTATCCAGTTTGCCCAGCAGCGAGTACCCTGATATGAGGTCATCAAAACGTGAAGTGGTGCATTGAACTCATGTCTCCTCCAAACTTGAGACAAAGAAGCCTCTTTTCTTAATGCTGACTGAGTTCCAAAACTTTTCATTAATTCAGACTATTCAATACGCCTCTAGCGGTCGACTGATTTATATTATATTATAACAGTGTTCACTTAATCCATAAAAAAGTGATAAACAAAAATATTTCAAACTACCAACCAGTAACAGTTCTGAATTGTATAGCGAAGCTTTTGGAATACATCCTTTAAGCAAAAATGTAATCAAATAGAAACCAATTTGCTAGTAACAAGGCGGAGAAAA
>JAFIRS010009347.1:0-10167 GCA_018342105.1 Gonioctena quinquepunctata | reverse complement strand
AACATTGTTAATAGATAGTTACATAAGGGGAGTTTTCATAAGGGTTGGAAGTGAGGATGTTTAGGTTTTTTTGTGGTTTTGATTTCGAATGGACAAAAAAATTTAATATTTAATTGTGCCAGTTTCATTGATTTTTCAAGGTTTTACGATCAAATACACACCTAAAAATGCAAACAAAAAAATACCAACTTTTTTTTTTCAACTTTAGCATTTCATTATATTTGGATTTTATGTAGATTAAAAAAAGTCTCCACATCAAAAGTTTGAGTTAGTTCTTTAGAAAATATCGAAATTTGAAAAGAAACCAAATTATATGTTTTGCTAGAAGTACATTTCGTATGATATCGGGAGCTGGTAGTAGTTTGCCAATCTCGAAAAAATTTATATAGAAAGTTAAGGTATAAGAAAGAAGAACCCATTTAAAAAAAAAATTGATTCAGTTCTTATTACTATCATCTATCTTTTCGAGCAAAGCCGACCGACGCAATTATTGAATAACATTACATTTCCTTATCACTTTATTATTCCCTTTTTAAAAAAGTCTCATCATATTTTTCGCCGAATGAAAATATCAAAGATTTCGGTCTAAAGGCAAAATACCATAAAATAGGGTTTATTAAATGTTTGACTGGATTCCCTTCAAACGTTGTTCACCCCCCCCCACGCCCCCACAAAATAAAAATTTCCTACTTTACCGCTGAATAATATTAATTTTTTAAAAAAAATGTTTTGAATTTTTCCCAAAAGGATGCACAAATTCAAAAATTTTTCCCAGTCTTCCATAAATTTCATCTGCTTCCTTGTTCACCCGCGGACCATTTTCAATAATTATATTTCGGGGAATTTGGTCTGAAATCTTGACCAAATTATGAATTGGAGTTTTTTACGAAGGCGAGAGGCCAACAAAAAATATTTTTCAAAACATTTGGAATTTCCACTTTGAACTGACAATTGTCCTTTGAACTGAAATGACCTTGAAAAATTAAAAAAATTATAGGGTCGATTATATTTCATATGAAACGTCCACATTATAATGCCATCATATTTTTGGTTTCGGCATATTGCGTTTCAGCGTACTGCGACGTGCTCATCGAAAATTACCTTCATAATTCACGCATAGCCAGCCTAGTCAGGCCGGGTTACCGTTGATATACTATATATTTCAACATCGTTTGGCCAGATTATCAACAAAACTCATTTTCGGGGCCCGTCGGTTTCTTTCATAAATATTCGTGCTTTTTGAGCGAAGTTGTTTACCGCAAATATTAAAGACAAAGCCTCATTGCGTCAAGTACATTGAGTGCCAGTTTATTGCGTTTGGTTTTTATCAACTTCTTGTTACCTTCTCAATATCATGTAAATTTATTTGGCGTTTATACGTAACAGCGTTTTCGTAAAAGCAGGTTCGGAAAATTGCCAAGCGGCGGATTGTTTTGCTTACGCAACGCCAAGCGAACTGGTCAACTGCGATCAACATCAGCAAATCCCAATGAGCGCTAAAGTTTATGGAACCTCTAGTACAACCGAAGAACCATGACTGAAATGCTCACCAAGAACTCTGGTTCTCCAGTTGAAATACCTCGATTGTTTAGATATAATCAATCATAAATGCGACATACCGTGAATAAGAGTATGGTAGTTTTCGTCTGCTTCAGCATCATAAATCACGTTCGGTACTGTTATGCCTCTTCTCATGATGAGTCAAACATTAAGTGATGCACGAAAATACAATACGGCTCTAATGACGGAAGTATGTTCACAGTTTCGTAAATTTCTTGAAAATTATTTATTTTCGCTTCGTTACCGCTCTGTTGAGGATGCATCTGCTTTTTACAAATACAGGCTGTTATTTTTCTGGCGGTAAAAATTTTCCCTATGGTTACAAAGTTGCAGTGTTTTATTGGCATTCGGCGAATATAATGACAAACCTGTGAAAAACTTTGACATAATACCGCAATATTCGTTGGTGTCTCAGTATTTTTTATCAATCGTCAGGCCAGAAGTTGTGCTCGGTTTGGTCGACAAATAAAAGTACGTCTTATTTTGTGAGTGTTTCCGGAACAGCCAGCCATTTGAGTAGCAGATATTAAAAATTCTGGGTCATTGCATTTTTCTCGACTGTCATGACGATTTTAAATGCAGGGTTTCGTCTCCGCGACAAATACTGAATTCAACTTTCATAAAGTAGTGACGGCGCTACCTCATATTTCGCGCTTGGCGTTTTGATAAATACTGTCGAGTCATGGTGTTTTGGAAGCTGATTTGCGCTCGAAGGTCAGTCAGTCAAGTCAATCGGTATTAAATTCCGTATCTTTTTTGGGCTTGAAGTCAGAACATCTGCTATAGCTTAATTACTGTTTGCAATGTATTGGCCAATGTGTGCCAGGGAGCTCAAATATTGGTTTCTTTTCTGCTGGGCGCAATATATGGCGTTAAAAACCCTTCGAGCTTTTCACAATGGGGACGGATGACGACTAGACATACTGTTCTTGCGGTGTTGGTTTTGGCGAATCGATACGTACAAAGCTAGTTACTGTTAGCTCGAAACTTTATAAATATTTTCATGGATACGTCAACACAAAGTTTGAGCCAGTTGAAAGCGAAAGTGATGCTGGCGCTGGTGGGTCGGCGCTTGGCGATGAAACATTGCCAGATCACAAACAGTTTCAGGTTGATAGCGCGCTTCAACAAGTGTTCGGGATCTCCCTGTTCTCTAGCATGCTTCCTGGCTCAGTAGTCTTTCTTTCAGCTGGAATCAAAGAACAATATAAGTTTGCGACCGGATATGAAAATGGTTAAAAATGGGTCGATTTATTTTGCAGTTCTGTGATGAGTGAATTGCGCATCGTTCTCGATGTACCACTCGCCTTCTGCACAAAAGTATATTTCGCTTTCATAAAAGTTTACCCATTACTGGTGTTCAGACAAATCGTGACATGTCTTTTATATTTCATAGTTATTAAACAGAAAATACTTCGAAATTTTTCACAAATATGAAGCCTGAGGTTGCAGCAGTTCTTCGCATATTCGCGTCTGTATCAGTCGTAATAGATATAAGCGCAAGAAAAGCGAAGAGCAGAAAACGATGATACGAGCCTTATTTCCGTGAGCAAACAAAAGTTATCGGGGCCGGTCGTCGAGTCGCCATGTTATGGGTTCTCATAGTTGGTTCGAGCTGTGCCAAATCGTCTTTGCGAACGTATCATGAAAATCAGCTTTTTTCCGGGATTGGCGGAAAATTAGCCTATCAGAAAATAAAATAAAAAATCCCAAGTGACATTAGCACATTAGTGATAATGCACCTTTTTATGCACCTGCGAAAACACTGCAATTAGAAAGTATGTGCCAATATCACTTGGGATTTTATTTTATTTTTCTGATAGGTAGTTTTCCATAATCCGAAAAGTGGTTTCTGTGACGTCACGTTCACTAAAAGCTGATTTGGCATCGTTGTATGAGTTGCGAATCATGCAGAGAATTGTGACGTACGATTTAAGTTATTTGATACTTTGATAGGTTCGTTCGTTTGCTTCACGGGAATAGAATCAATCGTTTTTCTCTTCAGCTCTTTCTGCATATGGATTCTGATACACTGATACGAGACACGAGATATGGCAGAGAACTGCTGCAAAATGAAACAAGCTTCCGCCATGAATGTTTGGTATTGAAAAATTTCAGAAATTATTTCTAATTTTAATAACTATGAAAACAAGTTCAAAAGTGCTATGTGCACGGCTGTCTGAACACCAGAAAGTGAATCAAACTTTTGTAAAAAGTGAAATATATGCTTTGTGCAGAACATTTCCAGGTGAGTATAACATCAAGGAACGATCTTTAATTTCACTCAATGCAAATTTGCAAAATCATCGATCAGTACTGTATTTCATATCCAGTCCTATAAACATATTGTTCTTTGGTTCCAGCTGAAAGAAGATACTACGAATTAGGAATATGCTAGAACAAGGGGATCCAAATTTATGTTGAAGCAAGATGTCTGTCCACATATCAACCTGAAATGACATTGGTCTGACAATGTTTCATCATAAGTATATGACCTACCAACGATGAAGAAACCCAAACCAAATGAAAACATCACTCCTTCAGCTAGTAAAACTGTGTTGAGTGACATTACATCCATGGGAAATATTTACTCAAGAGTTTCGAATAGTTCTTCTCCTAGCAGTAGCTAAGCTAGTACATTATCCGATTCACCAAAATAACACCACCAAAAAAAATTCTGAGTATATTCCTAGTCAGTCTTCATCCGATCCTGATTGTGAAAATATCGAAGGACAGCAGCGCCAGCGCCTATCTATTGCACTTGTAGAAAAGAAGAGTAATATTATTTGGGGCTCCCTGAAAATGTTTACCACATTGTGAAATACATTACCAAAATTGAGTAAATTAAATATATGGATGTTCTGATAAGTTTAAAAAGATACGGGTTGGGGATGTATAATTCGATTGGCTGATGACTGATATGAGTAAATCAAGTGTTCACAAGATTTTCAAAAATCTGTGCCTATGATGGCAAATTGTTTATTTATAAGAGCTTATATATTGGCCTGAAATATCTGAAATTGAAAGAAATTTGCCGATCCCTTTCAGAGATCGCTATAAGAAAGTTAATTCAATTATTGTCTGGAAATTGAAAAACCCTCTGATCCTGTTCGTCTGTCCATGACTTGGTCAGAATAGAAAAAATGCAATATTGTAAAATTTTTAATATCTGCTACTCCAAATGGCACAATACAATTTATTCCAGGAGCATACGGTGGACGAATTCTTTAACAACTTTGTCGATAAGAATAATTTCTTCTATTTTGATTGATTGAAATTCAAAAATACTTGGGATAACTAGAATGTGCAGTATTATGTCAAAGTTTTCTAAGGTTTGTTGTCACATTCTCTTCATGAATGCCAATATCTTCAGAAATATTTTTTTTTCTATAGCTTTGTAAACTATAGGGAAAATTTTACCATAGAAAATGTAAGCCTGTATTTGTAAAAATAGATTAGTATCCCTCAACAAAGAATTGGTGTGAAATAAGTAAATAATTTTTCAAAAAATTTACGAAATTTGTATGAACATACTTCAAGTCTATTCATTCTAAATTATTAATTATATTTTCAGTAGTTCATACTTAATAAATATTTGACTCATCACATGAAGGAAACACTAACAAGTACCGAACATGAATTTATTTATATTATAATACAAACAGACAAAGCCTACATATATATTCACAGTATAATGCATTTATGATTGATTATATCTAAACAATCAGGAACGTTTCAACTAAGAACCAAAGTTCTTAGTTAAAAGTTGAGCAACTTTCTAGTCATGGTTCTCAGTTCTTGTACTAGGGGTTCCATAAACGCGCTCATTGATTTGCTAGTGTTGAATCCTTAGTTATTAGTTCACTTAGTTCTTGGGAACGTTGCATAAACAAAGCATTTCATAATCCACCCTTGGCAAATTTTCCGAACCTGCTTTTACGAAGCCTTGTTACATTATAAACACACCAAATCGTTTATGATATTGAGAAATTAATAAGTTGATAAAAATAAACAATAAACATTAACCTCAAATGTCAATATGATTTTAATGGGAACTGTCTTTAATATTTGCGGTGTTGCCAATGGTCGCTCTTCATCAAAAGGCAGGCCCGTTCAGAAACTTTGAATGTTTTAAATGAAGAAAACCGTTGTTGAAATGGGTTTTTTTGTTGATGAGTCTATCAATAAACAGTGTTCAATTATATATTAATGGTGTATATCAAGCAGTGAGCTACATTTTTGACAAGAACAGTAATGCGTGTTTCTGAACGTGGATTATGGAGGGGGTAGTTTTCGATGAACGTGACGTCACGGGTACACTTTGAAACGCAATATCTTTTCGAAATAAAAAATATATGATGGCATTCTTAGTCAATTGGACGTTTCATATGAAATATAATCGACCTATATAAGTTTTGGATTTTTTTTTCGTAAATGTAAAGGTCCATTGTCACTTCGAACTGACAAAAGGCGAGATCACAAACTCGTAAATTTGCCTCATATGTAATACAATATTATGTGTGCATAGTTTTTCCTAGAAGATATTGTGGAATGTGAAAGTGGAAATATTGTGTTCGAAATATATAATGAAAAAGGGGGAATTTTGTGGCATAGAGGACAAATTATTAAATTAAAGAAAAAAAGCATCCCCCCACTTGAGGCGATCGGCCATAGTTCTGAATTTGTTACGTCACATCCTGGCGCGGTTTCCGCAGTGTTCAAACAGAAACATTTCTGAGGGAATTGGAAAAAAAATCCAACCACTTTTCTCATCGTTCTAAACATTGTGGTATTTTTTTCAAAAATTAGTGATTTCGCCTATTGTCACTTCGATGCAACAATTGTCACTTTCAAAAAATCTGGGATTGCCATTTTGAAGTGACAATTGTCAATTTGAAATGTCAATTGTCACTGTGAACTGACAATTGTCTATAGAATTTCTATAGCAAACTCTTCACGTTTTTAAGTAAAATGCACATTCTCATTTTGCAAACTAATTTTTTAAAATTTATTATTTATCAAGTCGCCTATGGCGTCTTGACGAATCGGAATTGATTGAAATAAATACCGAGATCTAATAATGAATGCGTTTATTTTTCAATATTTTAAATGTTATGTATTAGTTTAAATTATGAAGAAAAAAAAATGGTGGATATAAAACAAGCAATATTTTATATCAAGTGTTCAAAATGGCGACCATCAGACTATAAACACAAACGTATCCTCTTTCTAAAACCTTTTGCAACATTTGCCAACATACGCGGGCATACATTTAGAAAAAATTTCATATTGTCTGGTGTTGTTGGAGGAGTATCATAAACGATTCCTTTAATGTATCCCCATAAGAAGAAATCAGGTGACGTCAGGTCGGGTGACCTTGGGGGCCAATTTTGGAATCCATTCCTTCCAAACCATGGATTTCGGAAATGAACTAAATATTCACGGACCTCTCGATGGAAATGTGCGGGAGCTCCATCCATTTGAAGCCACTTCGTTCTTCTTATATATAAGGGAATGTCTTGTGATAGGACTGAAAAATGATTTGTTGAAAATTCTAAAAACAACATTCCATTTAAATGTCCTTCGAAAAAATAAGGACCAATTAAAAATTGACCCATTATTCCGCCACATACATTCACTGACCATTTGTGTTGATTTTGGATAATTCTAAATTGATGTCGATTGGAATCAGAATAATAGTGGAAGTTATGCCTTTTAACAGTCCCATTGTTATGAAAGGTGCACTCATCACTAAACAGAATGGAATTGAAACATTTTTCATCATCTGCAACTTTATCTAATATCCACATTCAAAATTGAACTCGTTTCCCATAATCGTTTTCGGAAAGTTCTTGGTGAAGCTGGATTTTATAAGGATGATAACTATATTTTTTAAGAACTCTTGATACGCTTACTTGACTGATGCCGATATTTTCCGCAATTAGGATTTGACTTGTGAGGAGCTTTTCAATTACAGTGGCAATCACCGCAAATTCAATTTCTTCGTTTTTTGTCACAGGTTTCTTTTTAATGGGTTTTTCATTCTGAACACATCCAGTTCGTCTAAATAGTGTCAACAATCTTTCGAATGCTGCATTATTTGCATTATTTCTGTTGGGAAATCTTTCAGCGTGAATTCGTGATGCCAAAAAAACAGCTTTGAAGACATTCTCCGAGTATAAAAATCATGTCGATTCTTTCTTCTTTCGAATAAACTAGCATTTTTGATAACAAAATAATGATAACAAGATCATGAACTACCTCTATCACTAATAGGACGATTTGGAATTGAACACTCAAATAACTAACAACCATGAGTAAATAATGATACAACTTGTCAAAACGCCAGTTTGCAAAATTAAAATGTGCATTTTACTTGGGAACGTGAAGAGTTAGCTATAGGAATGTATACTAGTATTTGATAGACAATAGGCTTCTACATTTAGATGACAAATGACTAACTTTGTTTACCTGTCAGACCCAACGGCATTGACGGCGAATTTTTTTTTTAAGGAAATAAAATATTTCCGAGTTTTCCTATGGATAGTTGACTTGAATTTACATGGAGAAGAAAACTCACCATTGGAAAATATTCGTGTACATTATTTCATCTACGAATGAAAGGTTTTTGGCGGTATAAAATAGGTAATAAGTACTAAACCTACAAAGAAAGTTACGAACGCCAATGTATGCAGGTGCATTTGTCATGAAGTTGACTGTTGACATAATGTGAAAATACCGCTAATTTTGAACTAAGCCAATCTCAAATTGTTATTTTAAAACTAACCAATGGCTATTCACTTTCCCAATAGCCAATCAGACTTTGGGTCTATTAAATTTGACATAAAATTAAACAAGTTATTGCCGTTTAAAGATTGTAATCATTATGCCTTAATTTTTAAACTTCTAACAATATTAAAGTTGTTCAGTTAGTAGCCTCTTGCATTAATTTCGTTAAAAAAAAGAAAACACCAGTTGAGAATTTAAGCATTATAACTGATACTACATTTTCACAGAATATGAGATATATAAAAAACCATAAGGTTTAGGTGAATCAAACCATAATGAAACTTGGCTTTATTTTGATCGTAAAATCCGAAAATATATTCCTTTAAAAAATAACAACTTTGTTACGTTTCGTGTTTTTGGCACACCCTGTAAAGCATGAAAATATTCTTAAAATGTAGCGCTAACAGGTCCCTATCCATCCTAAGGGAAAAACTTTTTTTAAATCAAATGCTTTAGCTATAATGCTTTAGCTATAATGCTTCGTATCGAATACCGTGAATAAGCCGGTATGTCAACTCGCACAACACATCACCAATTTATGAGGTTTGGTACTCTCCAATTTCTGAAGATAATTTGTCAATATATGCCGAAGTATACATTCAAAATAAACTAGTCGAATTGAGGGTAATGCTTTTCTGTATTCGATTCAAAATATGAATGGTGAAAGAATGCAAAAGTTGTATTGATTCATAGGTGAAAAGTAAACATTAATTGTCTCACTGAATGATCCAAAATATTCAAGAAGTAAAAATCACAAAACAACAAAAATATCGCTAGATTATGACATGTTGGGTAGGTAGTGGGTTTTTGTGATAAAATAATTATCACGAGTACAATTTGAGCTAGTGTTTGTAGATAAACGTCTTAAAATATTATGTGCTCTTTCAAATTTCTTTTAAGTTGGTTTTATATTTTTGAATATAATCATTTTAGTCCTTCGTAATATTGCGATTTAGTCGACCCTCGAAGAAGCGTCCAGCAAAAGGAAATTGTCCAGTGCAGAGTCCAATTGTCAAAGAGATAATACAGTTCGAAAATAGGTAGAGTCTCCTCTTTTAAAAATCGATTAATAACAGTTGAATACTTCCGACACATCCTGTATGTGAAATGATACGAAAATAAACTAAGAACGCTCTCTGTGTTTGCATCGGTACGGAACACTACTTGATCACTTTTTTTTTCAATCTTCATATTCATATTTATTCGAACAAGTACCTATGATCCGAATTCACAATTCAAATCTATCGTAGATTCTGTCTCAGCTCTAGGTATAATATTTCACCATATCGTTTCTCTCTTCGTTTTACATCTCACGCCGTTTCATGCCATGTTCATTCCACAAATATCACAATTCCTACCCTCCCTGAAGTCATGAAATAAAACAATAGTACCTCGTTTCCCAAACAAATGTTTCGTATTCCTCACGTATCCATAATATAAACACAGGAATATGGGAATATCTTCGGATTAGTGTTACTTGAGGGTGTCCCGGTTACCCTGGTAACGTATTTAGAGAGGGAGACTTGACGAAGGTGTTGAAGTGTGTGACGTCATTTGCTCCTCCGGTGACAGCGACGGCCGACTTCACACTTTCTGCGGCAGAATTGTCGACGACAACTTGTTATTTAGGTCCGTTCAGCGGGGACGTAAACATAGAAAAAGGGTATTATAGCAATGGTATATATAACCTCTTATAATGTATTAGTGCTATCTAAACACTATTGGGAGCTGAGTATGCTTTACCGATTTCAATAACATAAGAAATAGTTGATAATTGAATATATATATATATATATATATATATATATTGTTATGTAT
>JAFIRS010009346.1:0-10170 GCA_018342105.1 Gonioctena quinquepunctata | reverse complement strand
TTGAAAAAAAAAATCCAAGTAATGTTGTTGAAAAATTATTTTTTTTCATCATATTATCGTTTTTTCATTAATACAAGATATAAATTGATTTGCAAAAAAAAAATTTTCCCGCCATTTGTTGATAAATTTTTTATAAACAAATTGATTATTTCAATATATATAAAAAAAAATTCCACAACTTCAATATATTATAAATATTATGATTTGAAAAAAATTTTTTCCTTAATAACAATTTTCAATTGTTTATAATGGTTTTTTTATATTTCTATTGTTTAAATAATTAGTTAAGAGATTATTTCTATTCTAAAAATCATAATTGACGGTCCTATAAAAAAAAAATTTTTTTAAAATTCCTTGTTTATTAACTACTAATTTGTTATAAAACATTTTTAATTTGTTAGATTTTTTTTTCTAAATTTCTAAAATTTACAAAAACAACATATAAAAAAATATAGAAAAAAAAAACAAGTTTTTTTTATTTTGGGAATTGGAATTGGGAAAAATTGGGAACAATTTTTTCCTTTACTTTGTTATATATGGTTGTTTTTGTAAATTTTAGAAGTTTCAGAAAAAAATCTAACAAAGTTAAAAATTTGTTTATATCAAACAATGGAATTGTTGATAAAAAAAATATTTTTTTTGTTACTTTATAGAGGACTGTCAGTTATGATTTAAAGAAAAAAAATAATTTCTTAACTAATTATTTGAACAATAGAAAGAAAAAAAAACTATCATTATTAATAAAAAATTGTTATTAGGTATTTTTTTTTCAAATCATAATATTTTCAATATAGTAAAGTTGTGAAATTTTTGTTTTTTTAAATGTTGAAATAATCAATTTGTTAAAAAAAAAATTATCAACAAATAGCATGAAAAATTTTTTTTGCAAATCAATTTATATCTTGTATTAATAAAAAAACGAAAATTTGATGATTAAAATGAAATTTTTTTTAACATTACTAGGATTTTTTTGTTTTTGTTCAAGTACAAAAATTATTATAAACAAAGTATGGATATTTTTTCAACTTTTATGGCGTGATCTCGTTAAGTATGTATTATATAAGAAAGGCTCTACGGAGCGAATATTTTTTACGACAATTATTTAAATATTTTTTTTCATTTACAATTAAGACAGAAGTTCGACAAAATTTTGTCAGTTAACAATCGTTTAACTTGTTGAGAAATCAACTTTAAGTGGAATTTCCAACGGGAATAAATTATATATAGTGTTCAGAATACACCAACATTTTTTTAAATAAAAAAAATTAATACCTTGAATAAATTAATTAATATGTCGTACTCGCTTTTGACGCCGCGCGCGCAACCTAAAAATGTCGCGCGGAGACCCATTTTCAGCGTTAAATTAAAATTATAAATAATGGAGATAGAGTTCCGGGAGCTGATTGAAATTTCTCAAATATCAATAGTTTATGAAATATTGGCAAAAAACAAAATGCCATATTTTTTTTCATCTTCAATTGTTTTTAACTTTTGCAATTTTTTATGTGCTAATACTCGCTTTTGGCACATTTTTCTAGGCGTTATTCTGGATCCAATGAGCTATCACACATAATTTTAAGAGCAGTATCTCTATTTTAGACCATTTTCAACTTGTCGATTAGACTATCATTGCCAGGCATTTTTACCCCCGGAAGCTGTCAAACTTCAACACATATCTTACTTTTTGGAGAAACATAACACTAACAGCCAAGGGATTACAAACAATATCAACATGATCATTTCGACAGATACACTATCCTCCTCACACGATTTATATCCGAAAAATTCTTGAACATCATAAGAATTTCGAGGCTGTTCAATATGTCAACAGTCGAATATTTACCAAAACCCATCTATCAAATAAATGTTCATATTGAAAGATTGTACATGCAAATAAATTTGAAACAATGCTCAGACATATTCGGTTTGTTCAATCTTCATAAAATGAAAAAATTGTAAAATTACTTGCTTTATTGAAATTGAAATGAAGTTGCTTCCCTAGTTACCGTTCTCTGGGTTTCATGATCGGTAAAATGAAAACTTCATGACTATTTTATACAGGAGAAAACTGATTCAATCTAGATTTGTCTGGAAAGATTAGAGAATAATTGTTCAACTCCTGTTCTAACTCGTTCCCTCCCATTTCCCAAACTGTAGGAAACTCACTAAGTTGTATACCCTTAAAATCATTTTTCCCGTTACTAACCATGCAAAGGCACGCTGAAGATATATTACAATTACTTGATGAATAACCATTACCGATTAAAAACAATAAGAATACCAGTTTTTCAAAAAACAAATGAGAATTAAATTGAATTCTTATTTGTCAATTTTTCTTAAAAACTGGTAATTCGTAGATTTCCGCCATAAACGACATTAACCAAAATTTTTACTTTACGCAAGCACACTAACTTCGCGATTTCTTTAAGACAAAGAATAGTATATTATCCAACGATTATGTAATGATAGCTATTAATACATGAGCACGAGGTAAGTTACGACACGAGCCGAAGGCGAGTGTCATAAACCTGTGTGAGTGTATTAATAGCCATTACATGATCGTTGCATACACTATTTTTTCTACGGCCAATAAATTGATTCAAACATAATGAATTGTAATGAGAAAGCCGGGTCTGCATTGGAAACGATGGATTTTAAAGTGGCCTCAGGAAGACGAAATGTTGAATCTGAAAAGTTGGATGAGTCATTTTGTGGGTCTTTGAAAGTGAAAACGAAACGAAAAAATCTAAAATTTAAAAGATTTCTTCAAATATTACGAAAACGAAAAAATATGTCATACATTTATTTTCTTCGGCTATTTTATGTTAATTTATATTTCATATCTAAGAAGATAATTTCATTGCAAACATTCATTCCTTCGCAAAATAAAAATATCCTGGTATGGATTGAATATTTTGAGTGCGGCATCTGGAAATTTCCTATATGAACGAAAAAAATAAAATTATTGTTTAAAATAACATTATAACTCTTCTTTCGAAAAGGAAAACAATATTTTTAATGCAAATTCTTAATTATAAGAAGAGCGTGGGGTGTTCGTTACCTATATTCTTAATTCAATTACTCTAACTCTACAGTTGGCAGTCGAAAGCTCAAAACAATTTATGTCGAGTAGCACAAGCATTTTTTTTTACCACTTGTTATGAAAATTAAGGTACCATTTTTTTTATAATCATTATTCATCTTGCTCTTCGGAGTCTGAATTTTTTTTTTAATTTTCATTCAAATTTTAATTGTTTATATATGCAGTAAACAATTTGTTATAAACAATTGAATTTTTTATTTATATTTTACTTGCTTCAAAAAATACAACAAAAACAGCCCAGTATCAGTTTTTGGAAAAAAATGGATTTTTCGATTTTTTATTTAATTTTGAGTATTCTCGTATATTCAAACTTACCTTTCGCGCCAGCTTTTCTTCATTTATTATTAATATTACTTATAAACTATTGCAGATACAACAAATTCATCCAGACTTTTTTTTCCAAATCAGCTACTCAACAAATTTATAACCAAACTAAAGCTCCGACTTAATTATTTATATAAATTTTCTGCAATTATTTATAAAAATTTAAGGAAAAATTTTTTTTCTGCTTTCAAAATCGAAATATCTTATTAACTATAACAGATATGACAAAAGTTACTTATCTTTTTCATTCTGCATTAGTTAATGAACAAATTGAGCTCCTAGCTGAGGCTGTAACTTTATAATCTTAGAAATTATGAATAAATGTGTCAGAATAAAAAAAAATAGATTTATTAGTCCTATTTTTCTAAGAGCTAAAAATAATCAAGATATAATTTTAAATTTATTTATTTTATTGAATTATAACATTTTTACACCGATAAATATACAATTTTTTTATTTTTTCGTCAGTGTTGGATTTGTTTTTGCACGTTTCTGAGGTGGTGGTTCGTCATTCTCAGTTTCTTCGCTAATTTCTTCATTTCCTGCTTGTAATGTAGTACTTGTTTCTCCTTCTTGTTCTTGGTTTAAACTTTCGACAAATTTTTCGATAAACAAAGCATAATGAGGGAGAATGTTCCAAAAAGAAATTAACATTTATGAAAAAATTTATATTTTAATGTGAACAAAAAATCCCGAAAAATTTTGCCCAATACATTCTTATCAATAGCTGCTAATTGCTTTATAAATTTAAAGGTTACAGCCTCAGCTAGGAGCTCAATTTGTTCATTAACTAATGCAGAATGAAGAAGATATAAGTAACTTTAAAAAATAAGTAATTAATTTAGTATTTAGTTATGTTGAAATTTAATGATAGCTAATTTAGAAAAAAAAGTCCAGATGCATTTGTTGTATCTGCAATAGTTTATAAGTAATATTAATAATAAATAAAGAAAAGCAGGCGCGAAAGGTAAGTTTGAATAAACGAGAATTCTTAAAATTAAATAAAAAATCGAAAAATCAATTTTTTTCCAAAAACTGATTCTGGGCTGGTTTTGTTGTATTTTTTGGAGCAAAAAAAATATAAATAAAAAATACAATTGTTTATAACAAATTGATTGTTGCATATATAAACAATTAAAATTTGAATAAAAAAAAAAATCGGACATCGAAGAGCAAGATAAATGATAATTTTTAAAAAAATGGTTTCTTAATTTTTATAACAAGTGGTAAAAAAAAATAATTAATTAACAAATGCGTTTTTAAGCAACAACTTATTTTTTTCAAGAAATGATTTTTTTTTAAATCATAATTTTCATAAAAGATTGTGTTAACAAAAAAAATGTTTTGATTATCTTATAAACAACGCATTTGTTTATAACAATTTTTAAACAATATGGGATATGAATTATTAAAAATCATTTTTGAGTAGCTTATGATCATAAGAAAACGGATCAATAGATTTATTATGAAAATAATATTTTTTTCAATGTTTAATCGAGGTTGATAATTTTTAACTTAAGTAAATTGTTAATAACAAAGTGAAAATTAACAATTTTTCAATTTTTCCAACAGTAATCTTAAAACCAAAGGAAAAAAATTCCCAGATTTATAGTTTAACAATTATCGCACTTTCAATGTTAATGTTCGTGCTACAAAAAATTGTTAATTAATTAATGGATAACTAATTGAAAAATCACGATAAAAATTCTTGATCGGCGGATTATTGTTCATTGATCTATTCTGTAGGCGCCGAAATTCTTTAAGTTCTCAATTTTCATATTTAATAAGTTTAAATAATATTTTTTATTAAAGGTCCGAAGTGGGCGGAGCTTACGCAAGCGAGGGTTCCCGTTTTCGGCCGTATTTTCAACCCTCTAGAAAAATTATAAATATTGGTCCTAGAGTTCCGAGAGGTGGTAATTTTTTTCTGGAAATTTCTTCTTCCTTCTGGATCTTTTTTCAAATTTCAAAAATGTTCAATACTTTTTGAGATATTCGCAAAAAACCAAACCCCTTTTTGTTTTTTTACTAAATTGTTTATAACTTTTGTAATTTTTGCAACCGCCACTCCAAATTTTTCAAAAAGTTTCTAGATGCAATGACGAATCGAATGACACCTCGATCATAATTTTTCGAGGCGAATAAAAAATGTTGAGCTAAAAGGCACATGTTGACTAGAGTATAATGAATATAAAATGTTTTGAGTTTATAAGACGAATCAGTGTTTCCTGTACCGAAGGTATCTTTTTATCGTTAATTCAACATCATATAAAAAGCCGCACCCGCAATTGTGATTCCGTAGAAAAACCATAGTTGAAAGAAAAATTGAATTTTCTCCTCAACGATGTGTAACTCGACCTCTATGTCTCTCGAAATTTTCAAGTTGATGTGCCCCCCAGCGCTCTCTGTCGAGTTATTGTGATATATCTTCTCTCAAAGCGTAGGGCCGGTAATACCATTCAATATACTTCATGGCTCATTGTTTCACATCGAGGGGGGGGGGAGCTATAAAAAGCCGCACTGTATAGCTCATATAGCCTGTTATCAATATTCGTAGTTAATAAATATATGATACAAACCCCCATACATTCAGCTTGAAAATTCAGGAACAATTATGACGAGATACTTACACGCCGTTTTATTTGTGGAAAGTAGCTCAAGACCGCACAGGATATTCCATGAATAATGATTTTAATTGAGCATTTACTGAATGCTTGTGCTAATAGGTTATTCATTCTAACGAGTAATAAATTTCCTAAGAAAATGCATAGCGTCTAATGTTTTTTCAATAAAATTTGCGACGGCTGACATGTTCAACCTTGGGAAATTTTCAATTCAAATAATATCCTATGGCTATTTGCAATATACTCCATTGGCGGGGAAGCGATTGAGAAGTCAGGTTTTCATAGAAACGTTGCAAATCAATTTAACCTATCCGTAAATTGATCAGATAGTCACCATCTGTTCGTGACATCTGTCGTATGAATTTTGAAACTATTTTCATTTCAAGTAAGATTTTCACTTCTTTTCCTTATTGAAAGGGGGATTGCTATTTTTACACCATACTCTATATAACAGCTCAACCGGCAAGATCATATAATCGGACCTTATTTGTTGAAGGTATTGATATATTTCGACTCTCTAATATTTGATACAAATGACATCGACGATGAGTTCTGGAAATAGAGCTGGTGCAGCCCTTCAGAAAGAAGGATCATCAGTAGTGTTGGCTCAATAGTGTTGAAACATAAGTTCAAACAAAAAATTGTCTATATTTATCGTATGTATCGACACATAGAAAGAAGACCATCAAGAAAAACAAGAACACCATTGGCATCTAGAAGAACTGGGAAGACGAGTAAACTGGGAAATAATACAGAGCAGGATAAAATAAAATAGCGCTCTCACTTCACTAGAGTTGTACGACCATAGTAAGATGTAGTAAGAGCAGTATGAAATGTATTTCAATAACTCAACTACTTGTCGAAAATAGGTATCGAATGTATTTGTTGCAAAACCAGCTACAGCTATTTCGAAAGCTCCGAGAGCTCATTATTGCTTCGATTGGAATTGGTTTTTCCGAAGATTTTTCTCCAATTGTGTTCCAGTTCGTGACATCTGAAGGAACTATATCCTCCGTTTTTTCGTTCGATCGCTGGGTTCCAGGATTCTTCATTGTGTTTATCCAAACAACTGCAATTAGACTGTCGACCAGCATGGTCTGGCTGTTCTTCAGCTTTCCATATCTCTGCGAACCAAAACATAATTTTTTCAACATAGCAATTATTTTCAAATTACTTCAAACTCAGATATCCCAGGTTCCCCTAATTTTCATGTTTATTCGTGTACACTAGCTACCTTTTGCTGGTCGATATATTTTCGTTCTGGAGACAAAGTCTTTTGATATTAGACATGAATTAAAAGTGAAATTACGTAATGCCTTGATTGTCCCTGTTTAATAGAGCTCGTTTCACGTTCGACTCTACGACTTCTATTCGAATTTAGTGACACACCATTATAATTTACTGTTGTGCGTAATTTGTATCAATAAGTATGGAATCGATTCCTAGATAATTATCGCACATACATTCCACAACATTTATCAAATTACAGTTATTCGTTGTTCTTGGAATAATCATAATGTATTCTTGGTTATTATTGAATAATCGCACAATTTCTTCATATGCATACAGGATGAGTCAGAAATACTTTGACAAACTACAGGGTGTTAACAATTTATTTTTATTTTCGTTTTTTTCAAATAACATTAATTAAACAAAAATTGGTACTGAGAGGTTTTTTGAGGTGTCGAATTCGTACCTGATGTTAATTGCTTTCACTTGTAGGGGGCGCCACCTACACGTCTGTTTCTTTTTTGAAGCACTTCTAGCACATTTTTCAGTAAAAAAATAAATCTTTCTATGATATCTACGTGAAAAAGCTACCCCTGTTACAAATCGCTATAAGCAACCGTTTTCTAGATATTTGGACTTGAAAATTTCAAGTCGATTATTTGATTATCGATGCGTGTTGAAGTTATTACCATTATTTTGCATTTCTCACAAGAATGCTTAGGAAATGAATTCGACGTTTAAGTGAGTAGTTTTGGTAATTACATATTATGTGACAGTTAAACGTTTTGTTGAATTTTCTGTAAGTTTTAAAACACTAATTTTGAAAAAATAGATTATTTAAACAATAATGCTCATTTAGCCGATATGCTCGAATTCGACACTTCAGAAAACCTCTCAATACCAAGTTTCGTTTGATGAAGGTCAGTATTTCGAAAGTTATTTAAAAAAAACGAAAATAAAAATAATACTTTAACACCCTGTATCTTAGAAACGAAGCGTTTCCGGATATATATTTAGTTGGACAATTCATATTAGAATATTGTGAGGAATCATCTCCTGGAGTTTGTCAAAGTACTTCTGACTCACCCTGTATACAGCTCATACACCCACTTTCTTTAATCTCAACTTGAAATGTTTTTATAAAAGCATCCAGGCTTTTATAAAAACAATTGATATTATCTCTAATTTTTTCAACATATTTATCATTTTATAAAGAAAATTAACTACTGGTTCCGATGCTTGAGTTGCAGAAAATACTTTGAGGAATCGTTTCATTGAGAACAAAAAATGTCCAATCAGAGGGGATACATTTTATGAACCATCATATTTTTTTTAGGAAGAAGTGAAATTTCCACTAACAGTATTATTTTGAGCTAATTTCAACTGTTACGATTTTATCCATGAAAGGTTTGGTCTTTATTTAACTGAGGATGCTAAGGATTTCATCGAGGGTAATATCATATGTGCTAGGGGTTTTATCGCTATTTTTTTAATTTTTTTGAAATTTTCGAGAAAGCATTTTTTCTCGAAATTATACTGAGTGCGATTTGTGGTCTTATTATCTGATTAAACTACGAAAGCGAATACATTATTCAAATGTCGAGTTAAATGTTTATTGCATTCGGCAATTGCCGAAGTTTTTCGCTGAGTAGGTCACCTGAAATTAGGCGTGTCGCGCTACCCAAAATTTTGTCGAAATTCACAAAGAACAAAATACGTTTAAAAAAACAGATTTTCAACCACTGTTATTCGTTATAAAATGGCATTATACACTCTTCATTCATGGATGTGCAAGTGGTTAGATTACACCCTGTGTATATAAAGTTTTCACTATGAATTAAAAAAATCGTAACTAGAACTGATTTTGACAAAAAAAATATATCTATTGGCCAGGAATCGAACCCGATCCTTTCGCGTGACAGTCTGGTTACCTAACCACTACTCCACCACAACCTTCCGTGATTTCCTGAATATTCTGCACTTGAATGATTCGCCGCCTTACTTGATACCCGAGGCTCATTTAACTGGCTGAAAAAGGTATATTTCAATTCTGATATCAAATCTCTGTATGTAGTGAGCTCAACATCCCTTATTGAATCAATTTTGCATTTCATGTTTCCTTATAGGAATCAAATGCGTTGAAATATAATTTTGACAGGACCTAGCGTGGTCTTATCGCAAAATAATCTCGGATCTACTATGGTTTTATCAGCAAATGACAGCGAAGAGACATTTACCACTATAATACTGATCTGATTGGTTCTCTGTTTGAAATTTCGGCCATTTGATTGGTTAATAAATAATGAGGGAAATAGTCGCTCATTTTTTTTATTTTTATTTTTTTCGAGAAAGCATTTTGCCTGGAAATTTTACTGAATGCGATTTGCAGTATTATTATCTGATTAAACCACAAGAGCAAAGCTTCAATGCAATTGTTTTATAGCATTGAGAGGTGTAGCCGTGAACTTGGAGAACGTATAATATTACTTCCTATACAGAAGTACTGGCATTCAATCGAACACAGAGAAAAAGGGTTACAAATATTTTTCCATCCATCATTCCAACAAAAAAATATATATGTTTTTACTTCAGGGTGTGCGTCAGCAAAATCCATGATTATGCCAAATTCCAATAGAAAGGGGCTGTGCGGAAACATGAGATACTTTTTTATGAAAAAGGGGGAATTTTGTGGCATAGAGGACAAATTATTAAACTAAAGAAAAGAAAGCATCCTGAAGTTGGAGTCGAACCCACGACCTCATGATTTCTAGCCATACGCTCTACAATCTGAGCTATTCGAGGACATAGGAATCGACACACTATCGCGAACACTTCTCTTCCATAATTTAATATTCATGTGAAAAATGAATCGAAAATCAAACGTACTTA
>JAFIRS010009345.1:0-10187 GCA_018342105.1 Gonioctena quinquepunctata | reverse complement strand
TAATATGATCTACATGCCTAAAATTTAAGACGATGCGGCGTTGCCGCTTCTACTATAAAGTAGCGGCTTGTTTGATTTTTCAAATGGAACACCCTGTATATAATATCACATTATGATTTCTTATCACTTTGTCAACAACTTCATGTACTATTTCTCTATACCTATCTGTTACCATTCAGAAGATATAAATTAATTTCGATTTTTTTTCACCAAACATGTACTTTTATAACCGCTGATAATCTTGAACTCTCTGGTACTAAGATGATCAAATTCGAAATGGAGTGGAGTGATACCATGAGGATCTTTAATTCGAGTCATATTTTCATTTGCCTCATACAGGGTCTTTAAAAAATGCAGATACTTTGTTCACATGAAAAAATGAGTGAAAGTCAATTTTTTCAAATGAAACACCCTGTATATTTCCACATTTTTGAGCTCTACATCCAATTTTAGATTGACTTTGTTAAGATAATGCTATTTCTCTTTTGAACCATTTTTGTGATAAACTGTCTCAAACAGAAACTGACGTGGTTTCCTTGTATTCATCATTTATTTTTCAAATTTAACAGATTCCGTTCGATGTTCCTTCATCACCCACAGATAGTACAATGAAGAAATGATTATTAAAATACTCTTCAATCATCAACTGAAACTTCTCTTCAAACAATAGTTTTATTAACGCTGACACACGAACTGAAAATAATTTAATGAATTAGTAAGTTAATTCAATTGTCAGTGTCTTTCAGAATATGTTCGAACAAATCTCCACCTCTACTTAAACAAACAAGTAATCTCTTCAAAAGATTCTCTCGATTTCATATCTTCCATTGTTGTTACTGGGTTGGAGTAAACCATATTTTCAATGAAACCCCACACAAAATAATCTAATGGATTGCCATCTAGTGTTCTAGGAGGCCCACGAAAAGGTCCATTATTACCAATCAATCTGTCTTCGAAGATTTCAGTTGAAGCTTTGCTTTCTGAACGAGAATTATGGGGTGGAGCACCATCCATTTGGTACCATACACGTTCTCTTCCTGGCCTATTAGCTAAAATCATTTGAATTCCATTTCTCAGTAAATCTTCATATTTTGTTGCCTTCAAATTATCATCATAAAACTCGATATAAAAAATTGACCCATTATTTATGGCACAAAATACATTAAATTGCCATCTTTCTTTAAAACCCTTTTGGCGAACGACATGGGAATTTTCTGTCGCCCAATAATGACTGTTGTGTCTATTGAAAACTCCATTTTTTGTAAACTTGGCCTCATCTGTCCATATGATATTGTCAAGGAAATGTTCATCCTCTTGAGTCTTGACAAGTAACCATTCAAAGAATTCCACTCTACGAGGAAAATCAGTCTCTTTCAGATGTTGGACACAGTAGAATTTATAGGGATGCCATTTGTGCTTATTAAGAATGCGAAAAATTGTCACGTAGGGTATACCTATCTCCCTTTCAGCCTTGTGTGGAGAAGCATTTGGAAATGCATGAAAAAATCCCAAAACTGTTATGCCATTGTCATCATCATCCACTTCAGTGCTTTCTACGAATGATTTTTGGACGAAAGGTTCCATTTAACCTACAGTTTTTTAGAAGTGGATTCATCACATTATTATTCGGCTTTGGAAGTTGTGGATATCTTTCATGAAATAATCGGCATGTTCTACTTGCAATTCTATTGCACTCACCATAAATTATTAATAAATTCAAGAAATCTTCATTACTGTAACCTAATCTTGACATTTTTCTATTATAATTGGTATCACAATCAGTCAAAACCACCAACGAAAGTTTGACGTTTCAAAATTGGATCATTCATTTTTCCAAAGCACACTATCAAAAAATATTAATTTGCAATATTGTACGGTAGAGACACTCAATACCTCAATGCATACAAATTGTAACTTTTTCGAAAGTACATATCAATTTCGAATTGACTGATTTGAGACTGTTGAAAAACTAAATCGAAAAGAAATATAAAATACGTAGTATAAAATGTTAAACTGATTAAATAAGTGATAAATACTAAATCGAAATAGATTATCTGAACAAAGTCAATCTAAAATTGGATGTAGAGCTCAAAAATGGGAAATATACAGTAGTTCCATTTGAAAAAATTGACTTCCACTCATTTTTTCATGTGAACAAAGTATCTGCATTTTTTTAAGACCCTGTATGAGGCAAATAAAAATGTGACTCGAAGTGAAGATCCTCATGGTATCACTTCACTTCATTTCGAATTTGATCGTCTGAGTACCAGAGAGTTCAAGATTATCAGCGTTTATAAAAGTACATGTTTGGTAAAAAAAATCGAAATTAATTTATATCTTCTAAACGGAGACAGATAGGTATAGGGAAATAGTACATGAAGTTGTTGATAAAGGGATAAGAAATCATAATATATTATATACAGGGTGTTCCATTTGAAAAATCAAAGTAGCCGCTACTTTATAGTAGAAGCAGCAACGCCGCATCGTCTAAAATATCGTCTTTTAGGCGTGTAGATCATATTAATTTATGCATACTGTGGAATTTTCAGGTTGATCCGTTGTCTGGTTTGCCAGAAACGTCTAATTAACGCTCATCGTGAAAAGCCCTGTATATAATATAAAAATCCCAACAGTTTGCATACATAACTAGGAACTAATAATTGTTTTTTATACAGCTATTTACTGTGATGTGTATATAAAAATGCTATAAAAATACGTGGGAACAATTCCTTTTATGATGTCCTAGGAATATCCTAAAAATCGCCACGTGCGGTAGACATTGGCGTTATATAGATGTTCTATCCATTTATGAAAAGTTCATCGTAGTAGATGTTTTATTTGATATCTCAAAACTATAATTTTCCAACATCTTTCTCTCCTTCAATTCAGATTATCCTGAACTTTCTGGAAATGTCCCCTTTACACTCTTGAAGATCCAATGCAAACTTTGAGTCTTGAGGTCCTATTTTTTGTTCCCGCTCGCCTCTACGACCCTGACATTGATAAGAAATTCACAATTATAATCGCGAATTAGTGTTTCAAACTCAAACAAGAGATCAAACTGATGGTTAACTTGCATGGTGTGCTCCGTTATATTATCGAGTACCTATCTAGTATTATCAATCTCCGTGGCCATGACTGTCAGCCATGACGCGATTTCGTGAAATTTGCTGATTTCTATTATTCGACATAATAGTGTTAATGAGATGAGATTCCGTATTCGTTTTATTTTTCATAACTTGATTTTTGAATATGAGTCGAGCAAGTGGGTTTTGGAATGTATGCAAAAAAATTGCCAAAAATCACTTCATCCTGGTGCAATCGGTGCGTTCAGGTGTTTTGATTAGTACAGGTGATTTGATCGCACAAACGGTCATAGAAAACGATCTAGAGAAGATGTTGATTTGTGTAGGACTGCAAGGTTCTTTTCACGATCGGAACGCTGCTACTGGTAAGTACACTGAAATTGCATTCAATGAGCCAGTGAGCAAAGTTTACTCTCTTAGAATAATTGTAGAGTTATTTTTGTTTGCATATAATTTTTGTTTTTTTTTACCCTTCCAAATTTCTATGGATAACAACGAAATAATCGAAGTTCAGTCTTCCACAATAATTTTCTTCCATCATCATATTCTTATTCTTCAAATAATGATTGATTTCATCACTGTCATGCATTGCAAAAATCGTTGAAACTGTCATTAAGACGAGAGTAACCAACTATCTGGACAAATATCAGATTCTCAGTGACAGACAGTACGGTTTCAGACAGTCTAAATCTACTCAGGACGCAATTGCATGCCTAACTTCAAAAATATACAGAGCTCTAGATGAAAGTAGAGCTGCAATGTGTATTCGTAGATCTAAAGAAGGCATCCGACACAGTTAGCCATTCTAAGCTTCTCCAAACTTAAGAAAAATCTTTTAACAAGGATTTCGACGAAATCACAAGCAAAAAATAAAATAAATTTTCAATGATTTGAGTCCTACATCAGAACTGATTTTGAGTCGGCGCCAAAACAAAAATTATCGAAGATCAATCTATGAAAGAAGTCATCAAAACGCAGCCGTGCATCTCGCCGCCATCATTTTACGCTTCACCTAATTCAATTGCTAGTTTGTTTGGCGCCGACCTCAAAATCAGTTACTTACATTACTTTAGGAGCTCAATATCATTTAGACTAAGGTTTATTTTATTTTTTTGCTTTTCAGTTGATTTTTCTGTCGGTTTAATTTTTTGTTGAAAGTTTTATTTTTACTTTTCAGTTCCGTATTTTGTCGGTTTAATTTTGTTAAAAGTTTTTATTTTTCAATTTTTTTGTGGCTAAAATCTACCAATTACTACCTACTTGTTTTTTGATTACTTCCAAAATAATTACTTACCCACCTCACTTCAACTATTACCAGTTAAATAATATGATTATCTACTTTTACTTTTTGGTGTAATAGAAAGTATTTTCGTTGTTCTGGTTTATTTCATTTCATTACTTTGTATATCATTCCATCCTATCATAAAATATACTGATTTTGACGGAACAAGAATAATGTCAGTATCGATCTGTCATTGTCAACTACGTATGTGTGTGCTAATGATCACTAGTGAAAAATCAATTATCCCCTATTTTTCTACCCGTGAGGGTGGCTAATTCCTTTCGAAATCCAAATATAAAGTATACCTTATCTATTAAAAAAAAAACATCCAATTCGAAGAACCCAGTACAAAGTACCTGATAAACGGTTAACGACAAAGTTATGCCGATAGAATCGGTTAACGGACCAGAATTCAAAGTCGAAGTACACCCTATCCACTGAAAAAAGAATTATCGGAATCGGCAGCCTCAGTAAAAAGTTATGCGTGATCATACATAAAAAAATATGATGGAAAAACATAAAATATACGGGTCGAATAGAGAACCTCCTCCTTTTTGGTTTCGTCGGTTAAAAAATAGGATTCAGGGGAAATGTGTTGAAGTTAATGCGGAGTTCCTACCCGACAGGAATCAGTGTGTAATGATAGAAGAGATAAGCAGCCAGAAAAGACTTCAAACTTATTCCGGCAAAACTTCACAGGTCAGATAGTATCATTGGCTGATGACACAGCAATTCTGTACACAGGAGATACTTTCTACACTGTTCACGAGCAAGCAAAAAAAGACATCAAAATGATTTTCGAATGGTTCACTTTAAAACAACTCACTGTAAACTCGGAAAAAACTAAATACTCACCATTTCATATATAGGATATCGACGAAGACTTTCCCTCGATCCGGATAGATGATCGTATGGAAATCGAACCTGTGAACAAAATGGAATACTTAGGTATAATACTAGATTGTAATCTGAAGTGGGATATTCATATCACCTCACTCGAACAGAAAGTAAGGAGTTGTCTCTCAAAATTCAAACACGGTAGGCAAATAATGAGTATCAAACAACTTCAGGTAATGTACTACGCGTTCGTAGAATCTCTTTTGAGATATGGCATCATAGCCTGGGGAGGTGCGTATAATGGGTGTATCAAACATTTAGAAACAGTCCAGAAATGGATCTTGAAAATCATGTATAGAAAAAGGAATTGACTTTCCCACAGATTCTCTGTATGAAATAGCAAAAGTCTAAGATATCTGGCAGCTGTTCTGTAATACTATAATTATTCATCAAAAATACTGCACAGACAAAAACCCGATTTATCATGTATATCCTACAATATATAGGAACAGCTCTTTCCAAATGCCAGTAATGAGAAAATCACTCCTTCAAAGATGTTTCTCTTTCCTAAGGTCCCGAGTTTATAACATGGTTCCACCTGAAATCAGAAAGATAAACTCCAAAAAGATGTTCAGAAATAAAAATTGGCTATTGAGCAAAAACAGACTTTATCCTTACCAAATGATTGATCTGAAAAATATCTATCACATCTGAAAATCCTAGCAATTTGGAAATTGTATCTTACCTGATTGATATTTTTTTATGTAAATTAATTATCTTTTTTTAACTTTCCTTATATATATATATATATATATATATATATATATATATATATATATATATAGTTTTATTTTATACCTTTTAAACTTGTATATTTCATATCTCTAACTCGTATTGAGTTGATAATTATATAGCCTGAAACGCACGAGCTAATATTTGTCACAGACAAGATTCACTAGATAATCTTTTGGGGTAATTTACTCGTGCGTTTCTTAAATGAAAAGAGCAAGGGGTATAATTGTCATCAAGCACAAGTTGCCACTAACAACTTTGTGATCTTTTGTTTATTCGAATTTAATGTGTATCTATTCGAACTATTTTTGTATCTGTAGTGAATAAACATTATTATTATCAATGAAGTAAAAAAGTTTACGTTTCTGAAAATATATATACAGGGTGTCCCTGGACTTCCTCTTTTCCTTCCGGAAATGTCTAGATGGGGTCAAAATATCACAAGTACTCCATATAAGTTTTGTTCCTAAAAGCCTTCGTTACCAAGTTACGGGCCCTCAAAGTTACAAAATGAAAAATGTTTTTCTTTGATAACTTTCAAAGTGAATATTCAAAATCATCTAAATTTTGGTGATTGACTAAACAAATGAATTCCTTCGATGAGCTTTCATGCAGGAGTCAGTTGTTTTGCTACAAAGTCAGGAACTGACTACTCCCGATGGTCCACACCCCAAAACTTTGAAATGACAAAAACAAAACAAGATTAACTGGACAATTTCCTGACTAAAAGTACTCGTGTGGAAAATCGATCGGAGCAACGATTTTTGATAAAAACACATTTTTGTTCGACGACATCCAACCTGAGATGTCTACCATTATTCGAAAAGATTAATTTGTAATGAAAATAGAAATGATAGGTACAATAACGAATTTCAATCATGCAAACACGTTTACCTTACAAAACTCATGGTGTAAATAATCAATCGCAAGCCTCAAGAGCAAACATAAATGCAAAATCCGCTACAAAAACTGCTCGATATGACCCCCGTCTCTCTCAATACATTTTCTCAGTCGGCGCAAACACCCTCTCTGCACTTGAAATAGCATGCCAGGGTCGTTTCGTATGGCTTCACAATGTAATGTAATTCTATTCAACAAGGCATCTCTGGTGTGAATAGGTGTAGCATAAATGAGGCTTTCTAGATGCCCCCACAGGAATAAATCCAATGGATTTAAATCCGGAGACCGCGGTGGCCATGAATATGACCCACCTCTACCAATCCATCTATTGGGGAAAATCTGGTTCAGATGGTCCCGCACAATCAAACTAAAATGAGGAGTAGCGCCATTATGCATAAACCACATATCTCTTTGGGTTTGCAATGGAATATGTTCCAAAAGTCCATTCAAATCGTTCTGAATGAACTCCAAATAACATTCTCCATTCAATGATACCAGCCCAAACATTCACGTTGAATTTCCGTTGGTGTTTGGTTTGCAATATCCCATGGGGATTTTCTTCGGCCCATATGCGGAGATTATGAGAGTTGATTATTCCATCTCTACTGAAACCTGCTTCATCAGTGAATAAAACTCGAGTAATGAAAGTCATATCCCTCTCTTGCTTATCCAGGAACCAATTGGCTATTCCAGTCGTGCTGGAAAATCTTCAGGTGTCATGGCATTACCTTCTGGATGTGATATGGGTGGAGCAGTTGTTCCCTAATCATTCCATGAATAGTGGACTTGGATGTATGGAACTGTTCTGATAGGTTGCTGATGCTCATTGAAGGATCATCAGCGACAGCTTCCAAAATCTGTCTCCCTCAAGCTGCGATCGACACGCTCGAACGTTTCTCTTGCCGGTAACGTTCGATTGGGTAAATGCTCGGCATACAGACGGCGGGCTTCTACAACATTACCAAATGCTCGTCCATACAATGCATGCATATCTGCATATTCGTTGAATGTAAACTGTTCGGCCATATCAAAACACTTCAATCTGTCCTATCAGAATATTGACAATACAATGACAACGCACCACTCAACAAAACAAAATCGCATTCCAGTTGTAATTTTTTATCCACACTAATTTTATTTCTTTCTACAAGGTGTTTTTGTCAACATCTGTGGAAGAAATGGAACATAAATTTGTTCACCGGATATTCTTCACCTATTCATGTGCAGCCGTTTTTGTAGTTTATTCGTTTGCTTTTTATTAGTTATGTCTTCCGATGTGCGTTTTTTCAGCTAAATTTATCTCCGGGTTAAAGATTTTCTCCCATGAAATTATACTTATCAGTGAAACTTCTCAAAATTTAAGCTGTGAATACGAATTGCAAACATCCAAATGTTGAGTTTCATGAGATTCAGATAACACAACACGAAACGTGCTTATTCCACGCATACATACAAAATATGGACTGAATTCGATATTTCATAGTGGAGTAGCTTGATAGTTCAAAAACACCACAAATCTACATAACTTGATATTTCATTTGAAAAAATATCTACATTGTGAATGAAACATTCAACTAGGTACTGTACTTTTTGTTTACGATCGGGTTTGATGTCGTCGAGTAAAACTGCATTTTTATCAAGAATCGTTTGTTTTTGCCATTTCAAAGTTTTGTGGTGCGGACCATCGGGGGTAGTCAGTTCCTGACTTTGTAGCAAAACAGCTGACTCCTGCATGAAAGCTCATCGAAGGAATTCATTTGTTTAGTTAATCACCAAAATTTAGATAATTTTGAATATTCACTTTGAAAGTTATCAAAGAAAAACATTTTTCATTTTGTAACTTTGAGGGCCCGTAACTTGGTAACGAAGGCTCTTAGGAACAAAAGTTATATGAAGTACTGGTGATATTTTGACCCCATCTATACATTCCCGAGAGAAAAAGAGGACACCCTGTATACTGTTTCTCACTCTCACAACTTCCGTAGTGTTTAAAATTATAAAACAACTCGACCAAAAAAATCATATTTATCCAATCGATAGTAATAGGATTAGTACATAATAGAAGATTACCTTGAATTCATTCATAAATAAAGAAAACCAAAATTTTAACAGGCACTTAACGTGACATTCAATTATGGTTAGAAGCTTTCTGCTGAAATTCAAGTGAGAAAGAATTTAAACAGGCTAAAATTATAGACGAAGTCGAAAACTCTCTATTAGTATCATTTTGCTGTCATATACATACATATATCTTCAAAATTATCGGAAGGTATTTCAGTTTGCTTCAGCAGAAACTGAAATATTCAACTTCCTGTGTTTCTCTAACCCAAGAAGGATCGAAGTCCAAATCACCAGAAAATATTTTTGGTTGCTTGTATGTATTTCTTTTTTTTGGAAAAAGGTATCCACCCAACATCGATACAATGTCACTATACAATATCGTCGAACAAAAAATATTAAAGGAACCTTCCGATTCAAATGAAAGCTCTACAACCCTATAGTCTAAAGTTGGGAGATCGATCACTCGATTGATAACTGATAGAATATTTTATAAAAATATATTTATAAAAGTATGATATATTGTTTCTCGAAATTCATAGTTATTTTATAATCAATTTTCATCTTTCACTCTTGATAACGATTGATATTTTAACACAGAATAGTTTAGGTTTCCATTTATTTCTGTGATGTCCTGAGCGATGACAGGTAAGTCAATATAGGTAACTACACCGATCGTTAACCAATCGAAATTGATATCATAGGTAAGATAATTTAATTACAAAACCACGTTTAGGTTGCTCTGCAAAATCGTACATAAAATATTATTGCTGCATAAAGTCTTAGAATTTTAGCATTTGATAGGTTAGAGAGAAAGTAGAGCGTCCGAGGTCCGTGTGATAGAACAGACACAAATAGCTGCACGCTACCGACCGGTGAATGTATCCGAGTGCGCATGATCGTTTACATGTGAGTGACAGTGACAGTGACAGCATTTATTTACACTCGACAGTAATTTTGAACTCTAATTTATTATAACTCTAATTTCGATCAACAATTTTTGTATTATTTCACACTATATATACTTACAGCTATGAAATAATCAAAAATAAATAATTTAATATATTAATAAATAAAATAAAAATAAAAAATTCAACATTTTTTTTTCATTTTAAAGCTGAATTATAAAATGTAAAGATGATAAAAATCTATATTTTTATTTAAAATTAAATAAAGAATAATTCAATTATTATTTAAAATCAAAAAATCCTAAGGAAAAAAAATAAGTGTTA
>JAFIRS010009344.1:0-10193 GCA_018342105.1 Gonioctena quinquepunctata | reverse complement strand
AACAACTAATTTCATTGGATTTCTACTTGAGCAAAAATATTTCAATGGAATTGTTTCAGCCAAAATACTTTATGGCAGAATATCGAATGGAGAATTTTATTTATGTTATTTCCGAACTTGTCCGTTCATGTCACTCAAAAACCCCAAGAACGGGCGCTATTATTTTTCAATCTGTTTGCAATTTTATACTTGATTATTACCGAATTGCATAGAGGGGCTCTATTTTCACGTATTCAAATTCTACTGAGTTTAAACTTAGCATGTAAGCTCGCATCGTAAATAATAATCGGTCATTATCATGACTATTACGCATAAACTGTATTAACGGTATAAACGATTCCTGACAAATATAAAACAGATTTCTGAATATTTCATTACAATAAATTACCCAAAAACCTTTCTTTATATATTTTGGATCATAATGCAGTAATGTTTCTGAATCAAAATTTCAACAAAATAAATAACTCCACTGCATTATCAGACGTTTCGTGTGATTATGCATCACCAATAACGTAGTTCCCTCCGAAAATTCTTGTAATCATCAATAAGCACTGTTTTTACTGTTTTCCATTGTTAATTGTTGAATATATATGCTCTCAAGAGTGACAGTCATGATGATTATTGGGTACTTCCGTCTACAGGTATCAAAGAAATTATATTGATATTTATGTGACTAAGGCCCACTCTTATAGGGCGGGTTTATCAATGCTCAGTTAAATATTGTAGCCTTCGGCTAAATCTTAGCTGTTGGCCAAAGTGTTTATCAACTGCCAGTTTGCATTAGCTGTCAGTCAAACTTTCGGCTATCCTAGCTGCCACTATCAAGTTGATGTTAACCATAGAACATACAGTTAAATACGAGAAAGTGGGGATCCGTGATTCTAACTGTCAACTGTGACATGATTGTTTGCTTATATTTTGCATAGATAACCTTTATATTTTTCATCATTTCAATTTTAAATTTCAACGTATTATCATCGTTTGAGGCGAAATCGAAAAGCTTCCAGTTTGATTTATTTATAGTAGTTTAGTAGCGTCCAATTAATATAGGTTATGTGTGTTTGTATTTCGTTTCATTATTATTGTCAATGGATCTCGAGGAACTTGACGACCTTTTCGATGAAGAGCTTGAAGAAATATTGGAATTTGTGGAGTACGAAAGACGACCTTATAGTATTAAAGAACGGATGAATTCCTTTGAAGAGCTCGATGATGTCGAGTTGACTACTCGGTTTCGACTTTCTAAACCCAGTGTTCACAAAAATTGTCCTAAAAAATGCTGAAAATGTTAGGGAATTTGTAATTCGCACAAAAAAGGCAGGGATATTTGATGTAATTAGTAAAAGCTGAGGGAATTTCAAAAACAAAAGTATGGAAAATTAAATTCATATTGGGTATTTCTGGAGTAGTATAATGCTTGTTACATGGTTCCTATTATCTTCATTCTAGGGGGCAACAATGTTAAAACATTCAGGAATAGGAAAGGTTATTTTTCCATAAATGTGCAGACCATATCGGATCCCAATTTAAAAATTTTGGAGATAATAGCACGCTGGCCTGGTTCCTCACATGATCAAACAGTTTTTGACAATTCCAATGTAAGGCGACGGTTGTTATATAATGAATTTCCCAATTATCTCATAGTAGCCGACAGTGGATATTCCAACACAATGCATATCGTAAATATTGATTTTGACGAAGAAATCCAGCCAGAAGGTGTTGTACAAAACAACATCAACAATGCCAGGGATAATCTAATTAATAATTATTTTAGAGCAATAATTTTTTATATCAATTCTTTAAATAAACGAAATTTCAATTGACTAATGATGTATTTTTATTAAAATTTAAAAAAACGAATATATACTTATATAATTAAAACTAAAACCACTCAATTAAAATGAGAAATTTACACTCTGACAACATTACACCCACGTTTATATCACGGGCAAGGTTGCAAATGCTCAATTACACTTAGCCTCCAGTTAGTTACCTGTCGGTCATGTGGTGCATTGATAAACGCTATCTAATGTAACTGAGACTTTGGCTGGCGGCTAGAGATAGCTGAGGGCTACGTAGCTGACAGATTTAACCGGGCATTGATAAACCCCCCCTTATAGGTTCCAGTTAGCCTCTGGTTGAGTTAACTAGTGGTTAGAATGTGCCTTCGGCCGATCATAAAACGAGCATCATTTCTATTCTAACCAATAGTTAACTCAACCAGAGATTAACTGGAACCTATAAAAGTGGTCCTAAGTGGGAATGAATAATAGTTTTGAGAGAACCTTCCTGAAGCTAGATTAAGAAATAGTTTTCTGCCTATTACGTTTTCAGTTTTCAGTCTATTACGTCCAAAAATCATTTTTATAGACAACCTGTGTCTCATAAAGAATAACATAAAACTGAAATGCATATATTCAACTATAACCCTTGATATTTTGGTTGAACCTTCCAAATGTAACGTTTCAAATTTATTTTAGAATTATATTTTTTTTGAGTATCTTAATTCACTAATTGTTGAAATTAGAAATTGGATGGTCTCTGGTTCCTAAACATGTTTTAATCTGACAATCTGTTTATACTGAATTCAGAGGGGAAACAATTATTTTATACATGGTACTCACGAATTAAGTAACATAACGGTACATAACTATTATAGAAACTATTCTGGAGTAGATATATTTTGTTCGATAGCTGATCACTATCTCATCATCAAAATAGCATTTTATATAGAGGTTGATGAATTGTAAAACCAGATACCAGATAATAATCAATCATATTTTGACATGATTATTCCAATTTGATTCAAATTAATGTGTTAGTACCGGAACTTCGCGATATATAAAATTTTATATTTGTATGTACCGGAACTTCAAGATATATAAATATTTCATATTCTGCTAATTTTTATGAGAAGGAATTTGTTATTTATAAACCATATGTGGATGTATACCATATTCTCATGGAGAAAAAACAATGTACTCACAGACTGATAAAATAAAATCATATGTCCCGGAACTCAACGGTATATAGCCATTTCCAAAAAAAATTTTTTTTTCGAAAGTATATAATTTTTCGATAATGAAGTAATGTATACCCGATTCTAACACTGTATATATAGGTTGAAAAATGTCCCGGAACTGATCGCTTGACATATATATATATATATATATATATAGAATTATCTTTGACCAATCGTCAATAAATTCTTCATTAAGTTTTTCTGTATGATAAAAAATTCCAAACTCCAAGGAATATATATATATATATATATATATATATACATATTTATTCCTTGGAGTTTGGAATTTTTTATCATACAGAAAAACTTTATGAAGAATTTATTGACGATTGGTCAAAGATAATTCTTATAAACTTACTCTGGATATCATTGGAATAGAAGTCATTTCGTATATCAAATTCTGATTTTATTCTTTATGAAATATTGGAATCGAAAATTCCCTTTTTTTTAAGAAAAAATTTCAGATTGAATAGTAGTGACAAATCTCAGAACAAGCTGATTTGTATTTTCAAATTATTTCAAGCAACCATCTCCCAATGAGATCACACTCAACTGTAACAACCGTGAGTTGAAAAGTGTACTGAGAAATTCCAAGTTCCAAGAAGTTGAAATATCAGTAAAAAACAAATTCTGACGAACAAAATTGTTTTTCATGTGGTATTGCTGAGAACAATTATTCCATGGACAAGAAGCTGATGCTTGCATGTTCCACCTGATCGGTCGCCCAGCCGCTATAGGTACCCCCCTGATTGCGAGCCACACGACTACGTGGAGTCTAGCTACGAACTACACAATTCAATCAGAGGTACATCGTCGTCGATGAAACTGACAGGTTTAGCAATACTATTCAGAATTGTTATATTTGTTATACTGCAAAAAGCTGATGTACATTTGTAAATAGACTAATATAAGTTTGGTATTTGTTTTATTGATGTAGTTATTTACAGAACCTTTGCTTGAAACATAAATCAATTTGAAACTAGCAAGGCCGTCCAAATAACTCTACACCGCTCTCCACTGACTAGTCTGGGCATTCTATTGAAATAATCAACTTGTTTTACATTATATAAAGAATACATGATGAACACAAAGATTTTACACTTTGTGCGGAACATCGAACTCCTTCAGGTTCAAAATTACCTAAATTAATGACCACCCTGTACAACAAAGAAAACTATGTCGTACATTATCGGAATTTGAAACAAACATTGGAAAACTGTCTTATTCTCAGAAGAATTTACAGGGTGTTGCAGTTCAAACATTCGGCATGGCTGTAGCCCTACATTGAATCAAATTCAAAATTACGCGCCCAGGCTACAGCCACTTTTGGAAAAAATAACTACAAAATGACTATGAACAGTATTTTCGGAGAGACGATGGGAAACATCAGAAAGCATAGAGTGGTGAAAATGGTCAATAAATGGGAATGCAGATATGGGGCGAAAAATTCAATAAGTAGTCCGAAATTCCACAATTGAACCATTTTCGATGAAAACTTGATGGTTATCGAAATTAATAAATCTGAACTGCTATTCAATAAACCTCTCTATATCAGTATGGCTATTCTAGATATTTTCAAAATTGGCGTTTGCGATTTCCACTATAAGTTATGTATAGCGATACAGACTCGTTGATTTATCAAATTAAACATTATGATGTATATAGGAAATCAACCGGGGAAAACCTATATCTATATTCAAAATAAAATCACTATATCCCAACTATTATAACGAATTCTTCGTTACTTCCTTATACATAATCAATTTCTAATAATTTTTCTGGTTATGTTTACGGTGGTGCGAGTCAGTAGTCACTGCTCAGATCGTGAACTATAAAACAGCGCTCTCCATTATCGACCCTTGAAAATGGTATCATGACAGTTGTATTAATGTCAAGTGAGCGCTTGTTTTTTCCATAAGTGGTTTTAAATAGAGAAAAAAACCGAGAATGGTTTGTGAAAAAACAGGGAATTGGTGATTTGTTCGAACCGAAAAGATGATCGTTCTCTTTCTTCGATTGAACCCCGACATAGGCAGGTGCGCTGGGTGAATTGATTCTGGTACGTTACGATTCTCAAATTGGATGGCTATCGCTGTTGATATTGGTGGAGTATAATTATTTTCTCTATTTTGTAATCAATGTTGTAGTTGACATTATTTTTCCGCTTTTCATATGCTTGTAATATTCGAATTCTTGGATGGTAATTGCATGGTAATTTGAAGGTCAAGTATAAATTCTATACTGTCAGATTTTTGTCACCTTTGGATTATCAGTGAATTTCCAATCAAATTATCTTCATATCATTTTATATCTCACATATCGTATATGATACTCCCTTTGGCTGATTTATATCAAGGTTGATTTGTTTTTTGGATTTAAGTGAAGAAAAAACAAAAAATGACATAGTTTGGCCATTTTGGCAAGCTTTTTACCACACATGTCTATGTGGCTGACGTAGTATCCGTTCAGACCATTGGGGACTAATTTTTTTTTGGAATTCAGTTCTATGCTCTTCCCTTTTTTAGGTGCCAGGTAATTGGTAATTTCGTGTGGACTAGAAATTACTTCACAGTACCAGGGGATTATTCCAAGGATTCCGGGTGCAGAAGGTGAATTCGACTATTCTGGGGAAGTTATGCAGTTTACCTCCGGTAAGCAATTTTGTTTATTTCATAACTAGACGTTTATGAGATTAATTTTGTTTTCTCTTGAGAAAAAATTGCTTCTGGAGAGGATTGTACCTCTAGCTTAACTTGTCTCAGAACACTCGATTGCTAATATATTCCTCAAGCATAAACTTTTATCACATTGAACGAGTTCCTTCCATCGTTTTACTTCATTCAATTCACAGTGAGGGTTATTTGGTTTTGTTTGTTGTAGAATCAATTCATTTCAGTCACTACCTTGTCGCCAAGAGAGGAGAAATTCATTAAATTTTTTGAGATTTACCTGCCCTATCGATTTGAAAAGGGAATTTGCCACCCATTTCGGAATACTCTGAAAATTCTTCAATAGAAAGAAATATTTAACTTTATTTTTATCTAAGAGAGTTGTGCCCACTGAAAGACGCGTGGTCTCTCTCTTCTTATATTAACTGAATAGTATAATTTTGCTCTAGGGCCTGATTGATATTCTGGTTCATAACGCTATATGTGCCTATGCTACTTGCTTTTAAATAGTATATTTTTTCTCTGGCAAAGTCTCAAGAAAATTTTTATATTTCTTTTTGAATACATTTACTCATTCTATTTTATTTTGGACTCTTCTGGTACATTTAATCACATTGTCAAAGCTTACTTTGTTTCAAAATTCAACTGAATTTTAACATAACGTTTCGGGTGAGGTTTGTTCAGTTCTGTTTTGAATTTTGCTCATTGTTAATTTTTTCAAATGATTAAAATTAACTTGGAAATTTAAAACAAGAATAGCATATTTTATTGCTACTTTATTTGTTCTTTCACTGTAATCTTCCAGTCTCATATATGGACTGAAGTATTTTTGTTGCATGCTATCACTTGCATTCATCTTTTGACTCTAGATTGAAATTTGAATCATAAAACCTTGAGGTTCAAAGGATATCCTTCGTTCTCCCCCATCTTGTACAAATTCTGATTCCTATCATCTTCGCTTGATATATACCACGGAGTGAAGCCACCCACTGAGACAGAAGGACTGGTACCCCAGGAGGTCATACAGCACATCAAATTCAGCCGGGGGCCGTGAAGATAAAACCCAATTCGGCTAAAAAGGGGTTTTAAAAACCAATAGAAAAAACCCCCCACGCCCAGATTTCGTCGTCCTTTTGGGCCATTTCCGTTTTTCGTACCCTGAGCCCTTTTTCGTATAAACCAGCGTTCTTAATCTCCCCCCTTAAAACCCCGCAGGTATATACCGTATCACCAACGTTTTTGGGGGAATTTGACTTTTTGTAAATGTTAAAATTTTTATTGGGGTCAAAATTTCCCCAAAACACATGAATTTTTTTTTAATTTTTTCATTGAATTTTTTGTTTTCCCCTTTTGAATATTGTTGAATTTTTTTCCTTTTAAATTTCCTTCCTTTTTGAAGTTTTTTTTATAAAAAACCAGCCAAAATTTTTCGGGGTTTTTTGGAATTTTAAATTTTTAAATTTTTATTTCCAAAATTTTTTTCCCTTTTTCCAAAAGTTTTGGGGAAAAATTTTCTAGTAAATTTTGTTTATCTTTGGCTTTTTTTTTTGGGGAGCCGGGGCCCCCAATTTCAACTAGTCGTTTAATTATATGTATTTTTTTTGTTTTTAATTTAAAACTGGGAAAAAATCTTAATTAAAATTTTCTCAGGGCCCCAACCCGTAAAAACCCTTTTAGCAGCTTTTTCGGAAAAAGGGGTTCCCGGGGCCCCTTTAAAATTTTTAATTTAGATATTTAAAATTTTGGGGGGGTTAAAATAAGGGGGTTAACAATTGAAAAAAAGGGGGGCCCCCAAAAAAATTTAATTTATTTTTTCTCTTTTTCGTATCTTGCCCCCGTTTTGGGGAAGACATAATGCATTTTTGTTAAAAGGGGAAACCCCAAATTTAAAAAAAGAGCTCGGGATGTATTTATATATTTTCCATTTTTTTATGTTTTGGGGGTTCGTCCCCGTCTATATCGTTATTGAATTGCCTTTAAAAAAATTTACCTATAAAAAATTAAATTTCCTATATCTCTATCATTTTTCCCATATTTTCGTACATTTTTTTCTATCATATTGCCTACTATTTTCGGGGTTTTCCCAAATAAGAACCAGCTTTATCTACTTTTCGTTGAATTTTAAAAAATTTTTCCAAAAATAAAGGGAATTTTTTACTTAAAACAAAAAATTTGGGGTTATGAGCGGGGAAAATTGGGGTAGAATCTCCCGGTTATTAGATGCTAAACGAAAAAAAAAAGATTTTTTAGTCAGGAAAATGAAAAAACGGGGTTTTTTGTGCGGGCTTTAAAATCCATACAAACATGCCGGATTTTTGATTTAAAAAGGTATCGATGATTTGCGTTATATCTGGTTGTGGGTGGATGGGGGAAGATCCGACGTTTAACCTATTTCAAGTCGATAAGCTTTTTTTGCGAACGTTTGTCCAGACTTTCTGTAAATGATCAAGATGAATATATGCCAGAAAAAAAATTTCGTATAGGTTTTGGGAGTTGAAGCTGATTTTGTTTTGGGTTTCTCCGAAAAATTTTGCTCCCTAATTTTCCCCCCTCCTGGGCTGTAATTTTTTCTAAATAATCGATGGTTTTTGCTCCTATAAATGGAATATCTTTTCCCAAAGGGTTGAATCGCAGAATCAGTCAATTCTTTTTTAAAAGTTGAATTATTGGGGGAAGCAGAGAGTTTTAAATTAAAATTCTATGGACATGGTTTGTTAATGATACAAAAATTTCCCATAATTGGAAAAGAGATTTTATAAAATTAAAAAAAATCTTCCTTCCTTATTTTAATGAAGAAGACTTAAAGGGTGAAATTAATTCATGCCAAGGTTCTCAAAGAAAAAGCTTCATTTTTTCCTTCTATGGAAGGTCTTTTTAAAACCATCTAACAAACCAGATGAAGAGATAGAGTTCGCAAAATTTTAGAAAAATTTTTTTTTTTCATTTTCCCAACTTGGCTTCACAAGATCCCAAAAAATGTCACTGAACTTTGTTTTTCAAAATTTGGAGGAATCTCGTTTTGGGGGTCTGATTTGGCAGTCCCTATAGTGGAGCAGGTTTCTTTCCTACCTCGGCCCCCCCTGAATTTAAGGAAGAATCTTTCTGGGGAAAAATTTTGCCTTATCGGAAAACTCGATGTTGGAATCTTGACTTGGCTGGTATCATGGGAATGTAGAAACCAGGTCCATATTTTTTAATTGGTTTAAAAAAAGCGAATCAAATTATCGTAACTGCCGTTCAAAAAAGGAACGGGGGTGGGAAAAAACCGGACGTTTCACCAGCGACCCAAGGTCCAGAAAACCAAAACCAAATCCCAATCCAAAAATTTTGAAAAAAAAAAGCAAAAAGGAACATTGAAAACTTCGCCTAATTTAAAATTGGGGATCTACCGTCAAAAATTTATTTTCTTCTGTAAATATAAATCATAAAAACTCAATGATAGTTGTCCCTATCTTGATGTCAATTTTTTGGGCCCGAATTTTTTCCCCGCCAACCTCAGTAATTCTTGTATTTTGGGGTTTTGGGAAATTTTGTCTACTGCAAAGTTTAATCTCCTATTAAATATGAATCTATTGCCCAGTCACATCGCTGATGGTAAGCCTCAAGATTTTTTGGGTTTTATTTTGGTCCGATTTATCTAAATGGTTTTTTCTTTTAAAGGTTTAAAATTCTTATAGTTCCTTCCGGGCTATAGCCTTATTTCGGGAAAATTATTTTTTTTTCCCTCTTTTTCCCTATTCAAACCCAAAATCGTAATTTACGTATTCTGTCAATCCCATATCTGTAGTGTTAATCCCTCCTGCCATTTTTTGGAATTACGTGTTCAAAAGAAACAAATTCGGGGGGAATCACTGACCTTTTCCCAAATCTATAGCTTCATGATAAACTAGGTCTCCCTAATTGTTACAAAACCTATTTTTTTCTGGGTAAACCCATTGTTCTAGGGGAAAATCCTTTGTCCCCACCATGCAGAGATTTGAAAAGAAAATTGATGAGATGTTGAAGCTCAAGGTCATTCAACATTCCCCCTCTCCCCCGATGTATGGTTGGTTTCCAAACGCCGGGGATTTCCGGGTTTTTTTATAGTCAAAACTCAAGCAGTCACGGTCAATGGAAAAATCCTGCCCTTATCGATGGTATCTTGAACAAATTAGGGGTGCTAGGATCTCACCCCAAAATTATTTATAAGGCTTTTTTTCAAATTCCTTGAGGAGCGTCTGGGCCCAAGACCGCTTTGCAAAATGGTAGGTGTCCTTTTTGGGTTTCCCCTTCTTTCCCCTTTTGGGTTTTAGAATAGTCCCAACTTATGGCATGTTTATGGGTATCGTTATTGGACCATCTTTGGCTCCCCCTTTTTTTTTGTTTATCTTGATGAATCATCGTGGGGCCCCCCCAGTTTATCTTCGTCGAAACTTCAAGGAAGTTTCGCGACTTAAATATCTAACCACGGTTAATTTTATAAGTGTGAATTTTGAGACCCCCTTGTTTACCTGGGCTTTGTT
>JAFIRS010009343.1:0-10201 GCA_018342105.1 Gonioctena quinquepunctata | reverse complement strand
TAACCCATAGCCTTTTTTTGAATTTTTTTGTAATAAAACCGGGGGCCCATATTTTGGAGGACTAAGATGTTTGTTCCTGAGAAGGCTTATTTATGTATGTATAGTCTTTAGGATGTCAGTTGAATGGCGAAAAATTTAAAAGGAGGGTTGGGAAACCCTTTTAAAAAAAAGGGTTGGGGCCAAGTTTTTTTTAAAAGGTTTCACCCCCCTCCTTTAAATTTTTTTTTTCGCCCAATTTACTTGTAAATCAATCAATCAATCAATCAAAATATATTTATTGTTGAAAGAACAAATCCTTTAAAAAAGATGTGTTAGATCTCCATTCATTAAAATTTATTAAGAGGAGACAGGGGAGTCAGCAAAAAAAAAAAAAGGTAAAAATAAACAGCAAAAAACCTTATAATAATGTGAAAAAAATTTTAAAAATGGAAACATAATCTGAAAAAAACACAAATCGAAAAAAAAAAATACAAAAAAAAAACAAATTAGGGTTAAAATTAAAAAAAAAGTTGGAATCTTATACATCAAATGTAAGATCAAAATTTAAAAAACCCCTTAAAAAACCAACAAGACACGTAAAATTAAAAAAAGTGGGGGAAAATTAAAAAAGTTGAGTTCCCCTATCTAAAAAATAGACACGTGAAAATTTAAACAAAATGGGGTCTATCAGAAAGCAAGCCTTGATTTTTTTCAAAAAAATAACACCGATACCACCCCCCTTTTATATTTTCTGGAAGGGGTTTGGGAAATCTTGCATCCATTATATATTAATGAATTTTTCACAAGAGAAGATAAAGGGAATTTAGTTTCAAATGCTGATTTTGTGGGGTAGAATAATTTTTTTACTCATTAAAATTAGATTTTTTTTGGAATAAGGCATACTTTTTCCCATTATATATAGGATATGAAGCGTATTTTGTGTTTTTTAAAGTGAATTCATGAGTCTAAAGTTAGTTTGATACTTCTAGAGCACGTTTTTGGAACAAAAAAATTTGTAGAGAGGAACTAAATGCCCCAAAAGGGAAAATCAAAACCTTTTAGGGGGCTATTAAAGCATAATAAACTGCTTTGTAAATATCCTAACTCATTTGATCCTTTGAGGGGATAGCAACCGAGGAAAATTTTTTTATTGGGGTTGTTTATATGAGCATTGAATTTTAGCCACAATCAATGAATAGCCCCAAAATTTGAATTTGTTTTTTTTCAACGCTTTAGTATCAGGGATATGTCTCCTGTGCATCTGAATGAAACTATTTGGTTTTGGATGTTTAAAATGTGGTGATTTGAGTCACAAACCTTTTCAATTCGTATGTCACGGGATGATTCATGTAGATCAGTTTCATCGGTTGTGCCAAAAATAGTATTTCATTGTAATAGGGGAAATTTTTCCCCTTTGTAAGGGCTGTTAAATTATATGCAAAACAGAATAAGGATCGAGCCTTGAGGCACCCCACAATGTATATTTGCTATACTGGAGGTTGATTTTGTTTTACTATCTGCCCGAATCTGATAAATAGGATTCAAAACCATCTATGAGCACTATATCTGATTCCGTAGCAGTGCAGTTTTGCAACAGTATTTCGTGATTCACACAGTCAAATGCCTTAGACAAATCACAAAATACTGCCGCACCACCTCGCCACTATTGATTTCTTGTACAGTTCATATAGAAGAGAAAAATTCATCATTAGTGCTTTTATTATTTTGGAATCCAAACTGTTGGATACTCAAAATATTGTGGCTGCATAAGAAGTTGTTCAATCTGTTTTGACAAGTTTTCAAAAATTTTTTTGACAGTGTTGGAATGAGAGAAATGGGTCTAAAATTTGGGGGAGAGTTCTTATCACCACCTTTATGCAGAGGTATCACCAAAGATGTTTTAGGAAAGACGGAAAATGCCCTGGCGAAAAGACTCATTTATCAGAGCTGCTAAGCAACTGAGTGCTTTAGAGGAAGGTTTTCGAACATTCTTATGGATATTTCATCTATTCCAGATGTGGTTTTGTTCTTCATACTGCATAATTTCTACCAACTCATCGACGTTGGTATGCATTCACAAAGTTTTGATTCCGGTAATATGGTTTCAAATTAATCAGTGGATCATAGGGAATTGTTATATTCTTTTTCAGAGTGTCTGCAATCGAACAAGTAACTGTTGAGAGTGTCGGGACTGAGTTCAGATTCTACCCTCCCCAGAGTTTTTTTCCTCTGAGTTCATTGATTATGTCCAACTCTCCTTAGCTATTACTGGCTTCCAATACGATTTTGGTAATATTTGTCTTTTTGAGTTTTATTAGCTTTCGATAAATTGACCTGTATTTATTGTAGTAGTTGAAGAAAAAATTTCATTTGTGTATTTTATATGATGTAGTGATCGTAAGTTTTTGCTGAAATTTTGATTCCATTTGTCAACCATTCCTTCCTCTTTTTTTATTTTTTATTTTCTGGATGGGAAATGCCTCATCGAAATTTACAAAAGCATTTTATAGAACTCATCAAATGGTTCTTTTTGAAGTTAATGTGATATCCCAATTAATTTGTTGGCATTTCATATAGAACCTATTATAGTTACCTAGTGTAGAGACGCCATGCCTGAATTTCTCACTTGCTCTGTTTGCCTCAATATTTTTACAACGCAATGAACGGCCCTCATGGTCGGATAAACCGCAGGCACCACAGAGCATGTGATATATTGAGATTCTATATTGCTGCAAAACATAGTCAATAGTAGTGCTAGAATATTGAGAGATTCTGGTATCAGATTCCACATGCATGTTTAGATTAAATGCAGTAAAAAGATTTATAAGTGAATTCCTAATGTGTGTCATTAAAATTTATGTTTAGATCACCTGTTAATGTAATATTAGATTTTCCAGGGATACTATTTAACAGTGCCTCTAATTGGTTTAGGAATTCATGGGTATCTGATGATGGAGATCTATAGATACATAATATATACAAGTTGACCTTTTTTGAATAGCTAACAGAAAACTCAAATATTTTTTTCCCGTAAATAATTGTCAAATTTGGTTGTGTTTTCAAATGATAGCTCTTTAATTGATGAGTTTTTGATTAAAATCATCGTACCACCATGAGTAGCAATACTTCTCCTGAATTGTGATACTGCTTGTAGTGTGGTATATAAAATGGTCATCATGTTTTAACCAATGTTCTGTTAGTAGAATTATATGGAAAGTTCATATTCTCCAAAAAAATAAATAGTTCATCTAATTTGTTTCTGACAGATTGAATATTAAGTAAAACTAGAGATAATGAGATGTCATCCGTTGAATGTCTGAAAAAGAGTTTTTTGTGGGTACTGGTACTGATGCACTGCAGACATTTCTATCATTCTCACTTTTTGGTGGCACTTTATCAGTTTTTTGTCCTACTTTTTTTCTTTCGTTTAGATTATGGATTTTATCATTCACAAGGAAGTATTTTTCTAAATGGTTTATTAACCACTTTGTTAAAATATTTTTTCCTTTATTGTTTATCAGGAGACCGTTTCTATGATAGTGAATTTTTTCCAGCACTGAATTACAGTCAAAAATATGTCTGAATTTTATATTTCTGTAGTTCTACTCTTTATATAAATTCAAATTATCATAATATATACTAGTATTTTTGTATGATTTATCATACCTGTAAGGTTGTGTTATTATGAGAGGGTTTGTGTGGTTCAGTTTTGAAATGAAGTCATCAATCAGCTGTGGGTATGTATGGATTGCTGGTCCATAGAATCACAAAGTCCTGCTTCACGTAACTTACCGAGTTGTCAATTGCAGTTCTCACAAGGATACTATCCGCGGCATTGGTTTTCACAATCGATGAAACTATGAACTTTTGTGATTGGTGATGTATAAACTTAGAAATATTTTTGCCGTGGTATCCTGATATCAACAAAAGCCTTGGTTTGTTGACAATGGTTGTACATTCAGATGATGGGTGTATATCTTCCCTGTTTAATGATGTCCTATTTTCAAACCTATCCAATTCATTACAAAGATGTGTAGAGTTAGTGAAGTCAACAGCAATGCATTTTGATGCAACTTCAGGAGAGACTTGATTACCAGTATGTTTTTTGGCAGAAATACAAGTTTGAGTTGCCGCTGAACTTTTTGTTATGCTATTAATTTCTAAAAGACTATATATATCACAGTCGGCACGCGGCTCGCAGGTCAATGGTCAAAAGAAACTTTATTTTAGCGGTTTTCTTTATAGATAAGAAATGGATTGTTTCGACAAAGTTAAAGGGATGCAGCATCGAAATTTTTTTTGCTACTTCACTACTATATATAAACCATTTTCATTTCAAAATGTTCATTTAATTTTGAATCATCATACAATAAGACTGGTCATAAACACAATCAAGTGCGAGTGTTAGTTAATATTGGAAATTAGTGACAAGGTGTTGCTGTTGAGTATCCTTCAAATATTTAAATCAGAACTGTGGTAAGTACCAAAGCTCTTAACTAGATTTATGAACGAATGAAATGTTGTACAGGGTGTTTTCTAATTAGATTAAAAAAATGGGCATATTTTTAAACTAATTTTGTCGCGATGATTCGCTTTGAAAATAAGTACAGAATGTTTGAAAATTCAAAATTTATTTTCAATTCTTTCAAAATTCGTTAGCACAAAATATAATTTTCTTACAAAATTATAGGTTGCCAACCGGGGGAGATTATGAAAATTTTAATTTTTACCCAGATTTTGAAAGAGCGCTACGAATCATTATTTATTTTAAATAATTTGCTCTAACTTTTTCAACAGGAATGGGGATTTCTTATGAATAACCCATATTCTTACACTTTAAGTAAAAAAAAGTATTAACAATGGTAGGTACTTTTTAGAGGTCATTTCGATGAATTTCAAAATTTCTGAAGAATTCCTATTCATTTTATCTGCATCTGTGAGCCATGATATACTTATCGTTCTTCTTACATTTTACCTTTAGATGTCGTCCTCGTCCAAAAACAGAAAACTAAAAGATAGTCAGGTGCCTTCTATAGAAAAGAGAAGAATAGAAGATATCTCAAAACAAGCGGAGCATTGAAAAGTATTTTGGAAAACCTGATAAAAGTGAGCCCGAACAAAAGGTTTGAATCAAATCGCGGAGTTTGATTATTCTCAACCATCAACATCCACCAGTACTAGTAAAACAAACAATAAATCAATAGATTTCACACCCGATGAAGGTGATAAAGCTGCAAGATCATCATCAAGCAGTCCCATTCCCAGTGAAGCCGAATGTGAAGATGAGAGCAAAGAGGAAGAGGGCTCTGCTCAAGTAGCACTAGATGATCCAGGTACTTGGCCTAACATTTTGACAAAAAAATATATTGATTTATTGGTAGAACACGGTCCCAAACAAGTTGCAGATTTCAAATTTCCGATTGATGAGAGTGGCAGAAAATTTAGCTGTTCATATTATATCAAAACTTTAGTGAACGGGAGAAAATAAATCACGCATGGCTCTGCTATTCCATAAAACTAAATTGTATTTTTGTTTTGCATGTAAATTGTTTAGTAGAGATAGTTCAACACAACTTGTAAGTACTGGCTTTTCTGATTGGCCATTGTTCGGATGAAAATACTCTAAAATCGTTAACTCTATAAGATCGTGCTAAATAAAGAAGAGGATGGAAAAAATTGTACTATTGACGCGAACAACAAAATGTTTACAATAGAGACAGAGAAAAGCGATGGCGCTATCATTGAAAGAATGATTGCTGTAGTACAATTTTAGCCAGTCAAAATTTAGCATTCAGAGGAACTAGTACGGAGTTGTATCATAGAGATAATGGTAATTTTTAAAGGCAGTTGGCCAAATTTGATCCAGTTATTTCAGAACACCTTAATAATATCAGTGAATACAAAGATAAAAAACACGTATTCCACACTACTTAGGGCAGCATTTTCAAAATGAAGTAATTCATATTTTAGCGAATTTATTCAGTAATGAGATAACACGCATTGTCAAAAAAAGCCAAATATTACACTATAATTCTCGACTCTACGCCCGATATTAGTCATACAGAACAAATAACGTTTGTAATTAGATGTGTGAACACTACTGATGGTAAAAGTGAAGTAGATATTTTAGAATTTTTCTAGGATTTTTTCAGTAACTAATACCACTGGAGGTCTGTGCAATTTTCTATTAGAGAAGCTATTACCTATTCTGCAGCTCGAGTTAAAGATATACGTGGTCAGGGCTACTGACAATGGATCGAACATGAAGGGGAAAATATAGGGCTTCGAAACGGATTCTCGATATCAATCCTAGAGCATTATACGGCGTGTGCGCTCATACTTAAACCTCATCGTCGTTAATGACGCTGCCAGCTCCAGTGGTGAAATTTCTGGATTTTTGATATGGTACAAGAGGTATATAATTTTTTCTGCATCCCCATATCGATGGATTTACTAAAAAAATACTGAAAAGTCTAACTTTGAAACCATTAATGAAACAAGATGGGAAAGTCGTATCAATGCTATTAGACCTCTAAAGCAAGACCTCAAAACATGATTACGCATTAAATGCCTTAATTAAAGATTCCACCAGAGACGCAAAACAAAAATGGTGCAAAATCAATAATTAAAAATCTTGAATCATTCAAATTTTGTGTTCAATTTAGATTTGGCATGATTCATTATCAAGAATTAATGTTCTGAGTAAAATGCTTCAAAATCCTAAATTAAACATCGTGGAATGCATTGAAGGCTTAGATAATTTAAAAAAATATTTTGTTTCACAAAAGATCAGACGATAATTTCAAAATATTTGTCGAATCAGCCACAACACTTGCTAGAGATTTAGGTATTGATCCCGAATTTCCAAGTTCGAGGCTCATGAAAAAGGTCCGTTTATTTGATTACGAGGGCAGTGATGAACCCCTTTTGAATCCCTTCCAGCAATTCAAGACTTCTTTCTATTTTGCAATTCTTGATCACGCGATCTCTTTGGTAAATGAAAGATTTACATTATTATCTGAGTGCTTTTCAATATTCTGCTTTCTGTATGAGTTTCACAACATTTCTAGTGATGATCTCATGAAAGCCTGCATGGACTTAGATATTAAGTTACAGGTACAGGAGGGAGGAAGTATCGTGAAAGGTATAGACGGTATACAACAGTTTAATGAAATAACTTCATTCAAAGATATTTTTCCAGGTAAGAAACAGCCAATTGAGGTATTAGAAATCATAGTCAAAAATGATCTCATTTCCTGTTTCTTAATTTTGCTCTAACAATAAGAATTTTTAACCTACCTGTTTCTGTGGCTTCAGGAGAAAGAAGTTTCAGCAAATAAAAATTATTAAAATTACTTGAGAAATAATATGACATAAGAAAGGCTTTCAGATTTGGCCATCATCTCTATTGAATCGAAATCTGTGAAAAAATAGATTTTACGGAAATTATTGATAAATTTGCCACCAAGAAAGCCAGAAGGTTATTTTATAATTAGGTAATTATAATGATTAGGTACCTAGTCTGTAGACTGTAGAACAACTGATTTATATACTTTTCAGTTGGTATCGCACTGAGTATGTCCAAAATCGTGTGTGTGAAATAGGACGCTATACAGGTAGATGAGTTTAAGAGTTTATAACGTCAACGTTAAATATTAGTCAAAGTAAGAAAAAATCTCTGGAGGGGCGGCACATCTGGTATTTACACGCTGGCGCCAATACCCTAGGATCGGCCCTGCTTATATTATTCATATTTATATACTATTATACTTTTAAATCTACCGCAATTCTTAAATTTTTATATGATATGGCACTAGGATTCTCTATCTGAGAAAAAACTACCGTTTTACATGTTGTCAAATCTCACGTGTTTCATCAAACACCAAAAATCTATCATTATTGTAGTATAAATACCCATATACAACCGTCCATGGTTTCTTTGGGTTTCTGTTTATTGTAATAAAAAATTTTGGTATATCCTTCAACGAAATTCTATTAGGTACACAGTGAATATTAAACTAACTCAGTTGTTTATATATATTTATGGGAAAAGGTCAAGAATATGAGATCACCCAGTATCTTCACGAAATTTTCACAGGTGCTTCAAAACACGGTAAAAACAGTATAGCAATCGAAAATTTTGCGCGGAAAAGATAATATTAGGAGCTATGGGCCCCCGAAGGTCCATAAAGAGAGGTTATAGGATATCACTTTTGGAAATTATAAACTGATATAAACATTTTATATTTACACTAAAATAGTAACTGCACACACGTTTACCTTTTAGTACTATTAAAATCACATAATTTTCGATAAAGACATGAAAAACTCCGATTACTTTTCATATAATTTTATAGAAGACATGTCAAAATCAAGTGTTATGATTATCGAAACTTGAAGTTTATTGATATGACGTTGCCTATGTCACCAAAAGAGGAAAAGAAAATACTGAAATTCAATGCATTATACATATTGAGCATATAAATGATAAATATTACAGCATGAAATAACTAACTGATATCTGTGTTTAAAATGCAAAGTATATTTCACCGCTTCTTGATAGTGATTATAATTTTGAAAATTGAACATGAAGTTGATGTGCCACATTTATAAAGTTACCGAACATAAAATAATGTGACTTCAGTTATTTTTTCAAGTAATCTTAAATGGACCAAGAACGCATTTGATTGATGTTTTTTAGATGCCTGGCGAACACTGCCTGGCGTGTCCGACAGCTACTGAAAAATATCAATTGATTCTACGTAAAAGAAGGAACATAACCTAACCTAACTTGGCTAACCTTGTTACCCAAGTTGAATGCAAGCTAATCAACCTTACAAGCGACTGCCCGCTCGCAACATTTAGATCAAATCAATTTATAACGTAAAAAGAAGGAACCCATCTACCTACATACTTTAATATTAAAGAAGCGAAACCACCCTTTTTTTTACTTTAAAAGGCGGTGAAAATTTTGGGAAAATCCGGATTGGCCAAATTCACTTGAATAGTTGGCAACGTGGCATGTTCATAAAACGCCAAGATCAATGCAACCACCAATATGGGATTTTTGACAGTTTTTTCATATCTTTATTGTTCATCAAGTGATTTTAATATTACTCAAACGTCAAATGAGTGTCCAGTTAATAGTTTAATGCAAAAAGCTATTCTTTATATCAGTTTGCAGTTTCCAAAAGTGATATTCCATAACCTCTATTTATGGACCTTCTGGGGCCCATATCTCCTAAAATTATCTCTTCCGCGCTAAATTTTTGATTGCTATACTGTTTTTATCGTCTTCTTAAGCACCTGTGAAAATTTCGTGAAGATACTGGGTGATCTCATATTCTTGACCTTTACCTATTTATGCAATAAATTATTATTATTTTATATATATATATATATAAATAACTATGAATTTGAAATAAACTTTGTAGAAAGGATATTCCTTGAGGTTGCAGTCAAAATAATGGCCTATGAGAAAAAGTAAAACTCTTTCTTATTTAGTCAAGCTTTCGAAAATGTTTATTTTACAAAGTAAACCTCTTTCTTATTTAGTCAAGCTTTCGAAAATACGATTTTAAACAAATCTATAGAACTTACTAAGGTGAGGTTAAGTGAAGACAGCGAACTAAACACCATTTCGTGTTTGAGGACTTTTCAAAATCATATCACTATGACCCACTACTGGTAATATATAAAAACTAAACAATGGCACTCGCACATATTGTTTTAGATACTTAAATTAACACTTTAAAATTTGAAACGACACAATAATTACCACATGGTTGAAGCGTGACTGAAAAAGGAAAATGGTGGCTGACAAGCAGTGCTGCCAATTGAAAGTATACAAAATGCTGACTAGCGTCTATCAAATTGCGGAGTTTTACTCCCAGAATTTTGAGAATGCTTACAAAATCCTTACAAACTTAATTTATACATAATCTATGGTATATATGGATGATTTGGAGGGTCGACTTGTTCTGATAGATACTGTTTCTGAAACGAAACCAGACCAAACGAGACTAGAAAAAGCACATATTCACCAATGTCTATTGAAATGGAAATGCAATAGAAAACACGCATGTGCCCCCTTTCTAGAATATTTTGATTTGCACATAAGACTACCACCCGAGAGGCTCAGCAACAAACTTAGATATTGAAAAATATGTAATGTTTTTCATAATTCGATATTGAAAACCCAATTTTGTCGTCACATTAAAAA
>JAFIRS010009342.1:0-10203 GCA_018342105.1 Gonioctena quinquepunctata | reverse complement strand
TGTGACAATAAATAGTTTACTTGTGTTACAATAAATGAACACTCTGTATGGTATGATATTCCAATCCATACAACTTCAGTACTTCCATAGTACCAAATACCTGTTTCAAATAAAGTAATACAACCTGTTTAATGATTTTATACACTGACATCAAGTAGTACATACCAATGTTCTAAAATCCCTGTTAGAAACTGCGATTCCAAGACTCTAGGAATTATAAACATGAATTTATGGTGATCAACGATTTTCATATGAAAAAATCTGTCTAAACAAGTTATAAACTGAATTCAGTGTTCCCAACACAATGTATATAATGTCTGATATTTTGCTAATTTAGTAATATAAAAACATAAGGAAACTATATTGGATGAACAGGTATAATTCCGAATCAAGTGTATAAAAGTTTTATAATTATAAGTCAATGCTTACACATTCTTCTACAGAATATTTGAAACTTTACTAAATGAGTAATTAGAACAATAATGGAAAATGTTCTCGAAGAGCAATTATAATTCAATAATCGATATGACTAATTCAGAATTATCTTTGAACTTTCACATGCAGTGGGTATACTATATTCGACTCAACAATATATCAAACTGTGAATTATTAATACTAGATATAGATTCATATCAATAACCATATCCAAAACTATTACGGAATGTATTTCAAAGTGATGGAATTCTCATTTCTAATCGTGCCATTACCATTTGAACTATAGAATTGTAAAAAATTCAAAGTTCCTTTACTTAAGGTATGGAAAAAACCATAAAATGACCAGTCTCAAATATATGAATAATTTGTTATTAGATAATTCCAATTCAGAAGAACTCACGTCGAAACTTGAATATGCCATTCAGAAAAGTAACATTTGAATATTAACCTGATATTCCAACTTGAAACAGAATATATAATTGAAAGCTTTCCCTATGTCCACTGTATTTAGATCTAGATTACAACCACACATTCATTTATTCAACGAATATTATACTCTCATTATTAATTATTCATGTTAAATATCTCTTTTATGATTTTCCAACCCTGACTCATTATAATACAATTATTTTTTTTTACCTGCAATTTCTGGTTTTCTGTGTTTGATAACTTCCACTGTTTACGTTGGTTTCTATTTTCGTTTTGAACTGAGCTTTGGTAATTTGATTCACTACATTGTATTAACTGAACAATGCATGTTATCGACAGAGTCGATGATAGTAATTTTAACAACTACATAACTGAACAACTCGAACGGATGTCGAGTGATGAGAAACTCTACTGACTGATCTGGTCAAAGTACTCGATCTGATTTGAATTCCATGAATAAGTATTTTTACTTATTTTTATATCACTTCTCGGTCTTCCGTGGTTTCAAGCGTTAGCTATAGGTCTTCCAAATATCAGTTAGTGATGACAACTTCATGTTGTTGATTTTTAATGGTAGATTCTCGGGATGAGTATAGCAACAAAAGTTGTTTTTCTGATGTTGATATTTTCATCTCGCTAATATGTGTATAGGATGTACACCTCTGATAATAATTATATTATTTAAAAAAATAGAAACCACAATGATAGACGAACTCCAACATTCCAACCAGCTCACTTCGCCGAAGCAGACTCAGGATAGAAACAAGGAAAAAACACATCCAGAACTTATCTCAGACTCTGAACTGCTTTTAAACCGATACGTCAAAAGATCGCTAGCAAAGCACCACTCTCACAGTGGAAAATACGTTGGGCTGTCACCACATAATAGTCAGACCAATGATCATCTATGGAGAAGTAGTATGGCACGGCAGGATATGGCAAGAAAAACCTCGGAGAAAGTGCAAATAATCGCATGCCTTTACGTCACAGAAGTAATGATATCGACTTCAATAGCAGCACCAGAAGTCATACTTGACTTCATGCTTCCCCCCGATGCGTGGGATTATTTGTTTGACAATAAATGAAGTTCATCTTCAGGGAGATTTCAGCAATTGGCAACGGGTCTTTTAATTATATGTGAGAAGGTTCATCATCCAATCGTCATTTAACGAACGTTCATTCTTGATGGCGTCACATTTTTTTCATTCCTTCGAGCGATCCAGTTAAGATCCAGTGAAATATTGATGATTTACTGAAAATCAGTGAGTTTTTCGAAAAAGGTTTTTGAAGATACATTTTATAATTTCATTTCCTTTGTTTTCGCAGATTGTAATATGTTTCGCAAATTAAATACTTGATTGCCAAATCGTTTCTTCTGATTTGATTGAAGGGAAACTGATTCGATCTATGTGCCCTTCTTCTAAACTTTGATGAAATCAATTACATCTTTCTGCCATCTCTAATAATTAAAGATCACAGAGCAAATTGAAGAAAAAAAAAGGAAATGATTTATCGAATGCTCACCGTGCTAGTAGAATTAATCGATTATTTGGATATGTTAATACTAAATGCAACTATTGGAATCCCTCCACCCTCCGTTATCATCAGCAGAAACTGACAAATATTTGCTCATTCTCATACAATAGTTGTGCAGACTATTATTTATCCGCCATTTCATCCCAATGTTAGCAGTAGAACCACAATTCCAGTTTCCTTTGTGAAAATTCATCATAACTCACAAGACTTCTATCGAATCAAACAGTTCCTGGAATGTCCCGAACCGACTAGAGCGCCATATCTTCTCTCATTTCTTGTCATTATCGCCATATCAACTAGATCAGCTTCAATTCAACAGGAACAGCCTCCGCACTTATAAAATCCGGACCCTCGTTCCTTTCAAAGAGCCATTGATTTTCCAGATTTAATGGCTTGTCGCCAAAGGCGGCTCAGTCTATAACAATGCGCATCAAACGATCGTCATAAAGTGGAGAAAAGCATCGGATTCCCTAAATACATCTTCATTTATCATTTCTCTCACGAGCAGTATGGATTGGGATTTCCTTTTGTTTTCCGTTTCTTGACAACGCCTCCAGAGACTTATGAAATATGAGACCATCTCTTGGTTCGCTGACCACTTATATACTTGGTAACTTTATAGCCGACCTCCAGGAGAGAAGAACTCGTGCATAATCGCCCGTCATAAAAACTTACCCGAAAACTTTACTTTGAAAGCTTATAAATCTTCAAGCTTTGTGTCGTGGCCATCTAAGAGTTTAATGAAGCTATTAATTTAGGAGGTTGTACCGTAAGTGTCTGTACTTCCATTTTATCAGAGCATTTTCGATATAAATTCAAAGCAAAAGTCGTTAAGGACCAACGAAAATGAGAAATTAGCTACAAACAATTTCAAAGAGCAATTTGTGCTGCACTGCAATGTGATATTGATTCCTTGAGCGTACAAACGGGTTGAATATTAAATTGTGAACAAAATAGAGAGAGGTCTTTGATAGTCTCTCAAAATAGACGAACCTATAAGAATTGACGTTTTAAATGATAGATACTCAAAATAAATACTGTTTTCAATATTATTTTTAGTCCTACATTTTTTTGAATGGAATAAATTGATTTGTTCACAAATAATGATAATAATATCTTCCATAAAAATCAACAAACAATTGATTATATATAGAACAAAAACACAGGGACAAGTTTGGGAAAACGATCAGGTGTTTTCACTCTTGAGCGAACAAAAAACTTCTCATACGGACACATGTAGCTCACAACTAATACATATTAATCGTAATTAATATCATACGAGAGACCAAATCATAGCCAGTCAATTCTCAAACACACGTATTAGTGTGTCCTCGGTTAATTGTGACATGCAAGTATTTGTGACAACGGTCTTCATTTTAAATTTCGCGAGGGTTGTTCGCGGAGAGTGGTCTACGTGTGCTAACAGGTTACCAATACTGTCAAACAATTATCAACAACTCTATAAGTATTTGTTTTTTTGTAGTTGAAACGTATTTGGGTGTCATTGTCTGGTAAATTTGGTTTTGCTTATAATTTGTAACAATTGCATTGTTTATTCACATCATTAGACACTATGTAAGTCCCCCAACCTCATTCCCATTCTGCTGGTATTTTGTTGCTATGTCACAATTAGGCTACAAGAAAACCCGCTTGTTTCAAAAGTGACACAGGTAGTGGGTTCATTTGTGACATATTTGTCACAATTGAACCTCTATAGTTAGAATATGATGTGTGCTCAAAGGTGGGTTTTTCATTTAAGATTCTAGTCTTAATCCAAAACAAAACGAACAAAAGGTTGAAAGTTACTCTAATAAAGATATAGAGAAAACCATTCATGAGAATAGGTGTAGCGTTAAAAAAGCATCGGATCTTTCCAGTATCTCTAGGACCACATTGATTTCCCGCCTGGAAGGTTGGAAAAATCGAGTGACTTCGACGCAATATAGAGCTGGGCGCCGTATAGACTCGGGGAAAGATGTTGAAGATGAGCTAGCTGCACATTTGAAAACGATAAATAAAGGGGGATTTGGCTTTCAAAGGAAAGAAGTAGTAAGCCATGTTGGAAAGTACGTGCAGGTAAATAATATGAAAAAAAAATATTTGAAAATGAGATTCCGAGAAAAGACTGGTTCATAGGTTTTTGTAAAAGGCACCGCATCTCTTGTGAGGAGCCAATTGAAAGACAAACAGTACGAACAGAAAGTATAACACCAGACATAATTTAAGGTTTATTTTATTCGTATGAAAATACTCTGACGGAGCTAGGGCTACTTGATTAACCAAACCAGATCTTGAATCTGGATTAAACCTTCCTGTGTTCTGATTCATCAAATACAAAAGTGGCGTCCGAAAAGAACAAAGCTGTATTTTGACAGACTCATGGTACTGGGATGCAAAATACTTCGATATTGTTCTGCGTGTCTGCAAGTGGATAAAACAGCCACCGTTTATTCTGTATAAATCCAAGCACCTATGGGATATATGGATGCTACAAGGAACATATCCTACTAGGGGTTATGCCGCTACCGCTAACGGATGGATGACGGAAGACTCATTTTTCAATTGGTTTGGAAACCCCTTCTTGAAACATTGTCCACAAGAACGCCCTCTCCTTTCGATCATTCATGGACACACCTCACATGTAACTTTTAAACTTATAGGATTGGCCATGCGTGAAACTATTACGCTACTTTAACTATCGCCACATACTTCGCATGTGATACAGCCGTTATATTTCTTGGCATTTGGTGTTTTCGAAAAATCTTGGAGGCAAAATTAACAACTTGGCAGCGAGATAAGTATGGGCGTCCCCTGTCCAATGGTGAATTTTCCATATTAGTGGGTGAGATCTGGTTAAACTTCCCGGAACATTTGTTGAAGAAATCATTTCAACTGACTGGTATGTACAATGAAAATGTTTCTGAAGGGCATATTGGTCAAAAAGTTATCAATGAATCTGTATCTGAACCAGATAAATTGAAGAATTATAAAAGAAAAAGTATGTTGACTATTGAAGTGCCTGGTCCTGAGAAAGAAGAAGCCGCCACACAACCTGTGGAATCAGTAGCTTCCGAGAGTAGTGTAAGCACTTTAGAACTACTTTTCCATACAATTGCGTAGCCAGAACTAGTTATTCTACACCACCACAGCCGAGCCCGCAAGCTAAAAAGCGTTTTGAAGGAATTTTTCTTGAAAAAATTGAACAACAAAAGGTTGATACAATTGCAATAAAACGCAAAAAATAGCAAATTCAAAATCTGCAAACGGATTATTCAGAAAACCTAAAGGCTTTGAATAATTCTGAAAGAAAGGGTACAAAGGAAGACGATGTGATAGAAACCAAGCAAATGAACTAATAGAAAACATATTCGAAAAATGAAAGAACAATAGATACGTCAGATAGTATGTGAGGAAAAAAGCATAGAGGATATGATAAGCGACTGTGACAATGACTGTGAGACTATAGAGGAATAAGTTCAGCAAGAGAAAGAAAACGTGGCACAAGAAGAAGAATTTGACCAACCAAAGAAGATAAAAGTAGGCAGCTACGTGCTAGTCAATTACCACACAGAGAACAAGATTAAGAGATATATTGGTGGGGTTATAGAAATACAACCTTCAGGAAATGAGGTGGCGATTAAACTTTTACGGAGCAAAAAAAAACATTATTCACGTCGTTAATATGAGCAACATACATTCGGTTTTGCCAGAACCTAGTAGTATAGGATCCCGATATAAAACGACCTTCACCGAGATGTTTATTTGATGAAACGTTTTTTATATTCAATTTAATATGTCAATAAATATATTGCATATGGGTTGCCTAACAAATTTCAGTCCAGGATATGATTTTTCAAAACTTTTTTTTTTAACATTTTACCGGTTTGATTATCAGGCAAATTCTATATCAATCGAAAGTATGAAGCCCATAGAATATGCAAACGTAAGGTTGCCTATTTTTTTCCGGTCACAACTCTCGGGTAGCCAGGTATAAACAGGTAAATCGATAGTAGCATTCTGCACCGGTCTGATTATTGAATCAAAATTGAATGAAAATGAAGATTATTCTATTATGAACACGGTGGTATAGGGTTGCCTGCAAAAAATCAGTCCCGAATTCCGGTTGTCGAATTTTGAGAAGTGAAATATTGTTGCGAGTGAATATGTGTGACTGAGAGGTCCCAATCAACCATCCCATGCGATAGAAGAGGACACAGCATAGCAGCTGTTTGAAGTCCGTCCTTTTAAAGAAAGAGAGTGCGCATGCTATTTGTTCTTGAAAATGAAAAGGATAGCGATAGACTCGTATATGCTGTGCATCATTTTGGGGTAGTTTATTATTAAAATAGAGGAATAGTTATTTTTTTTTATCAAATAATTATTTATGTGTGTATATATTTTATGTGACACTAAAGTATATATACATCTTTATTAAGAAAGAAGTTTATTGTAAAAATTAAAATACAATTTTTTTAAAATTTTTGAAAATTATTCAGGTTTCGAGTCATCGGACATATAACTATGATCTCCAACTCCTGAACCTCCTTCGTCATCACTCTCCGTTTCAGTTCTTTCGACAATGTCTTCTATCTTTAAAGGTGTATGATCCCCAATGAATCCTACTGGTTTTAAATATTCATCTAAGAACCAACCGCAGTTCTCAGGCTGAAGTTTCACGCAAAATGGATCCTTTGCATAATTTTTCAAGTAAAAATCGATGAAAAAAAATTATTGAAAATAATCGTTCAATTAATAGATTTTTATATCATTTTTTTGAAAAAGCTTAAAAAAAACAAAAATATTTTATTACCTTGTCAAAGTCCCCAGAAGTCTGAGACAGGTCTTCAACATTACTCTTTTCATCCTCAGCAACTGTAGCACAGGAATCGACACTAGGACTCAACTGTTTTGATTCTTCTTCAGTAGTAGATGCATTGGTATGCTTCTGAAAAAAACGATTTTTGCGATTGAATAAAAATGTTTGATATATAAATTTTATAAACTTTCCGATTTGAATAGTTGATTGAAAATATCCTCATTTGATTATGTTACAAAAAACGGAAATCAGATCATTTTCTTGTTTAATTTATAAACAACCATTTTTTAAGTCAATTACAAAAAAATTATGTATGTCGAAAATTAACAAAACCGTAGGTGAATGATACTTAGAATTATTTCAACATGAAAAATATATAGAAGTTGTATTAGCTAAGATAATTTTAAAGATTCGATATGTACTTACTCTATATTCAACACAAAAATTATCAAATTCTTCGTTATTTTTTTTTATTCAAAACGGTCACTTTTTTATAGTACGTGGTATGATAACCTACAAATTCAAGTGACGTACTGGGTAGCTTAACAACATTGTATTTAAAGTTTTTTCTTTTACGAAAAGCTAACTTTAATACACAGTTTTCAAAAGTTTCATCATTAAAATCAATTACATCATCATCCGAATCACACAAAAAACACTGTTTTGTCATTTTTTTCAACAATAAATAGTAGCACGTTTCTTCAATTGTAACTATAGCGACAATCTACTCCAAAATGATGCACGCATATACGAGTATATCGCTATCCTTTTCATTTTCAAGAACAAATAGCATGCGCACTCTCTTTCTTCAAATGAACGGACTTCAAACAGCTGCTATGCTGTGTCCTCTTCTATCGCATGGGATCGTTGGTTGCACATATCACTCGCAGCAATATTTCACTTTTCAAAATTCGACAACCGGAATTCGGGACTGATTTTTCGCAGGCAACCCTATACCACCATGTTCATAATGAAATAATCTCTATTTTAATTTAATTTTAATTCAATAATCGGACCGGTGCAACATGCTAGTATCGATTTACCTGTTTATACCTGGCTACCGAGGCTGTGACCGAAAGAATGGGCAACCTAACGTTTGCATATTCTATGGGCTTCATTCTTTCGATTGGTATAGAATTTGTCTGATAATCAAACCGGTAAAATAAAAATAAAAAAATATCAATCAATCATATCCTGGACTGAAATTTGTTAGGCAACCCATATGCAATGTATTTATTGACATATTAAATTAAATATAAAATACGTTTCATCAAATAAACATCTCGGTGAAGGTCGTCTTATATCGGGATCTTAGACTATAGGGGATGGCGTAGAAACCAGCTGACCTTTCCATTGAAATTTGATGGATTAAACAATTAGTAAAAGGTATTTTTTGAATCACAGTGTACGTTTTTCTGATGAAATATTTTTTTAAATATTTTTACTGAATTTTACAGAATAAAGCTATTTTTGGAAATATTTTTTGGATTCATTTGGTTTGAGCCCAAATATCGAGGCATCTGAACAGGTTAGAGAAACCTCTAGAAAAGCTAGAACGGTTGGGTGAAGTTGACAATGACATAGGTATGAATTTATCTCAAGATTTTGTCAATCGACTGATTCATGGTATGCCTGCTAGAGTTCAAAGCCTTACTAGGGCTCGGGGTGGGCCGACAAGATAGTAGCTTTTTTATAGCAAATTGTGAAGTAAAAAAATATTATGGAATGAAATTTATGTTATGTAACTTTGAATAAATTCACGTTAGTTTCTAGTATAGTTTTTGCAAATCTGTTTGATTCTGAAAAAAACAAAAATAACACATATGATCCTTATCAATTGTTTAGCACTATATATATATATATATATATATATATATATATATCTTTATTGCTGACTAGTAAGATTCAAAACTAGGGATATTGGGGTAAGCAGCAATGAAAAAGTGAATTTCTGAAGGTTTATCCAAGCTTTTGCGGAAATGTTAATTTCCATCATCAGGAAAACTAAAATTGTTGAAAAACAAAAAAAAAAATACATATTCAAGAACTAACCATTATGGTACTCACAACTTTGTCTGGTGACTACTCCGTACTGATGAGGGCCAAAAGCATGAAACCGGTATGCGGACCCGACATGAATTAAACATAATCGATCTTATCAGAAAGAAACATTTGCAATCAACTATCATCTGTATGGAAGTATGCATATATTTATAGGTGAATATCATCCAACGTTCTGCGTGGTATTTGCCAGGGAAGTAGTTGTTTTTTGCTTGTGGTCTACCAATTCGTGTTTCAATTTATATTGATTCCTTTGTGAAGATGACTTTGTGCCTTTATTTCTTACTTACAACTTTGTTGAGGTTGAATTCAATGATGTCGAACATACACTGTTGAAAATTTCTATAGTAATTTCCCAAAAAAAAACGTAAGTTTTAACGCATAACAATAAAGTAATAATAAAATTCAGTTTTGTAAATTTACTACCATTTAGGAAAATTACAAAACATTTGTTGAAATTCACTACACATCTATCGAGGAGTTGTTTGGTGAAAAAATTTGTAATTTCATTAAACAAATTTGTTTAATTTTTTTTTAAATTAATTTAATTAATTTTTTAAAATTAAAAATTTGTTGTTTTTTATGACAACTTTTTAAATATGTTAAGTTATAAAATATACAGGTTTTAAGTTGAAAAATGTGATTGAAAATGTTTTGTAATTTCAGTGCATTGCATCGTAAATTTACTATAAAATTAAGTTCTCTTTAAAAATGGATAAATAAAGCGAACAAACGGCCAGATGTCTACAGATGAGAGTACCATGGATAATTACTTATATAAAATTAATTATCATTGAATTACTTACCAATAATTCATGTTCTTCAAACTCCCAACAAATGGCCTTCGATTAGGACCAATGACTTCTTTCAGTTATTTTAGCAATGGTCTCACAAGTTTTATTGACTTCTTCCTATTCGAATAGGTT
>JAFIRS010009341.1:0-10206 GCA_018342105.1 Gonioctena quinquepunctata | reverse complement strand
AGACATTTTGCAATTAAAAAAACAACCAACATTTGGGGAAACACCTCCCCATAATTATTGGTTTAAAGCCACTGCATCCGAAAACGAGCCTGATGTGACAAAATTCATAAATGCTGACATTAATAACATCCGAGTGTATTTGAACTCTGAAGTCTACCCATATGAGCGTTGGAACCGGGACTTTGAAAAAAACTTTTCTCTTCAGCTACTATGCATAGAGGACTCTTAACGTAGTTATTATGACAAAGATATGAGGAGCTCCTCTTATGGACCTTTGAAGATTTCAACAGAATCCCCTTTTCATCATTGATTGTTTACATAAAACCGAATGCTACAAAATCATCTACAGTGGATATGGGTTGGAGTTCGAAACAAGAAAAATAAATTTCCAGCCAACACCAAAGTCTATGCACTCATTATACACGATACCTTCTTGACTTCTACAAATGCATTGGATGGCTCTTGTTCGTAATTCACTTTGAAATGTTCAATATTTTATTTTTGTAATTATATCTGAATTTTTTTAAGTATATCAATAATGTTTATGTGTAAGGGAAAAAATAAATAAACAAGATTTTGTAAATATATGTTTTATTTCATATCAAATATCTACATGATCATATTCATCATCATATTCATCATATAGTTGATATTTCTCGATGATGTCATCAGGTAGGAATGGTAAAAGGGGTTGGAGAAATCCTTCCAGATCCAATTTGATCTTTTCTTCACAGAATTGTTGCAAGTTTAAGGCTCCTTGGTTGAATTCCTCACAAAGCATTGTACCCTTTGACGTACTTCTGATAAATGACTTTTTGGGATTTCATCTTCATCGAAGCAAACATTCAAATCATAGACTGTAGCATGGAGGACATCTTGACTCAAAGCATTCATAGGAGTTCAATCTCGATGGCTGTATTGATGTCCACGGCTTCCGTCCAACATTGACTCGAGTAATGCATCCACATATTGAAAACTGAAACGAAAAAAAGAATTGTTAATATATTCCATTGATATTCAAATAATTTTACTTACATCAGAAAATGTGATGCTCCAAACATAAGTACTTCTACACTGAATGTTATTTTTTAATGGAGAAATATCTATATTCAACATAAACAACTATATCCTAACTATTAACATATAAACAATATTATCATTTAATGTAGTTGAATTCTACTAGAGGACGAGTTCTCAAACTCCCTGCTACTTGTGGACTCTGACCCAAATATAGTTATTGTATATTTGAAATCTGAACATTTATGCAACTGACATCGTCCGCATTGAATTCATCCGAAATACTTTTTGACAACCATGATTTGAATTAAGTATCATTATCATCACGTAATGTCATTAGAATAGATCTCCCATATCGGGTTATACAAATCGTCATACCAAGTATGTTGAAAGTTTTACCGATGGGTAATGATGATATTGGTCTTTGTTCAAAAGCTCCCACCCTCTTTTCAATTATTGAAGAATTGATTCTCTTCAAATCTACAACTTTTGGAAGAAAAGACATAGTAAGACTGTAGAAAATATAGATTATTTCACCTTATAAAAAAACACTCACTGAATTGAGAAACTTCGTACTCTGTATTCAATCTGATGATATTATCTAACTTCTGACTTTTCATCAACGCCTCCACACATTTTATAAGAGAGACATCCCCTACTCCATTTCCATTAGATGGGACTGTGAAGGTCATTCCGCACTTGAGCATCAACACATTCATCAATACCTGCAGTTCACTCTTAGCTCTCTCAAGGATGAATGCCCTCCTCGTTTGAGAGTGCAAGATTCATGAAGGTCATGACTACACAGAATATGTATGCCTACACCACAACATTAGTCAAGGTCAAACAAACATCGAGATCAAATCTTTGTTGCACGAAACAATCCCAACATCAAAACTCAAGGTCAAATCTCAAAGTCAAAACTTAATGTTATGAATCTCAAGGTCATATTCAAGGTCAAGTCGAATCTCAAAGTCGACCAAACCCAATATCAAAACTCAATGACAAATCTCAAAGTCAAATCTCAAGGTCAAACACACACACACTGCACACCTGCAACTATTCAAGGTCACACGTGACGTCATAGTGGTGGGGGAAGAGCCAGAACCGGCTTAAATCTCCTACTACCGATCTACAGAGCGTTAAAGTTTCAAGATTTTTAAATTTTTTTCTTTACAACTCTTTCAGTATTTGCGATATTAAGATCAAATTTGAAACATAGGTTACGTTTCAGGGTTTACATCATCGGGTCAATATTCTCAATTTCAGAGAAAACGAGCTAAATCAGTAGAATGCTAGATTACTTTATGTAAGCTAGATATTTTATATTAGAAAAGAGATTGTCTCTATTTTATTCCATGAATAAAATAATGTATTCAAATCAGAATTCCTCGTGAAAACTTTTTTTACCTCAACATGCACAGATTTTATTTTTTCTCTAACCCTGTCACATACAGAGTGGGCCATTGAAAACGAAACAGCGGCTCTGTAGGTCGGCAGAACCGAATTATATAAAACGCTCAGACACTTCAACAACATTTTCGAGGGGGACATCGTTCGCGATGAAATTCGCCCTAAATACATTCCATCCCTCGGAGCTGTGACCGCCACCCCTAAATTTTTAAATGACAACATATGGCAAGTGATATCCCATTTGAAAGGTATTTTCCCTTCATAATATCAAACAACAAAAAAAAAATTAATTATATCGATTCGTTTTCGAAATATAGGAACTCGAAGTTGGGAAATCACTTTTTATTCACTCAATCAATAAAAACAATATCTGCAACTGTCACAATAATTAACATTGTCAATGAACTAAATGTTCAAACTGTCAACCACCCATTTCCATACAATAGTACAAGTTCTGTTCAAAACGAGACCTCACATTTCGTAGCATTTCCGGCGTTATTCGACGGCATTCTTCAATAATTCTCCTTCGTAAATCTTCCAGATATTCTGGTTCGGTTTTTCAGTGACCCAGAGGAAGAAGTCGAGTGGGGTTAAATCTGGAGATCTGGCTGGCCATTCTAAAGAGCGTCTTCTTCCAATACAACTTCCAGGAAACATTTTATCCAAAAACGCCCTAACGGGCTGTGCATAATGTGGGTGCCTCGTCTTGTTGAAATATCAAGTGGTCTTCATGGTAACGATCGTCATTTTCAATGATGTCTACTATTTGTGGATAAACAAATTCATTCAGTAATTCCAAATAAGTTTCTCCTGTCCGGTTACCGTCGAGAAGTACTGGTCCAATCAAACGGTCCCCAAAAATACCGGCCCAGACATTGAGTTTTTGGGGAGTTTGAGTATGGACTTCGTGGAAAACATGTGGATTGGCATCTGACCAATAACGACAATTATGACGATTCACACTCGAATTCAAAAATAATGTAGACTCATCAGAAAAGCATATGTTGAAAAGGAAATTCTCATCACCATCTATTCTCGTAGTCATAATTTCACAAAATTCCTGTCGCCTAGCCAAATCATCTTCATTCAATTGGTGTACCAAAGAAGATAGTTAGAGCGGTTGATACAGCACCATCGTATTCTGCTACGATTACGAATGAACGTTTAAATTGTCTGTTTATGACCATTTTAATTTTTTTTAAAGTGTAGTGATATAGTATCAAAGACAATAGGCACACGATAAGCAAAAGGTACGCCAAAACATTACCAAATTAACATTGTATGAAGGAATATATACTAGAGTTCTAATATCCAAAACAATACACTGAACTTTTTGCTACAAAACCATCGAGGGGACGGATCAATTGCACTGAATCAGCACGTTTTACACCGAATCTGGAATGGAATCGCAAATTACAAACAATCAGATCTACGAGCTATTGAAGGAAACTAAGGCAATAAGTACAAAAGCTACAGAAGAACTCAAACAAGAAGTTCGATTAATAAGGAAGGAGATACTTGAAGAACTGAAGAGTGTAAAGGAAGAGAATCTTGCCCTTAGAGAAAAAAACAAAAAACTGAATGAACGGCTCATTAATACCGAGAGAAAAATAAGAAAATACAATCTAGTTCTGTATGAAGATGTAAGAAGATGATGAAATAAACGATGAAAGAAACTTCCTGAAAATCATTGACACCCACCTGGACATAAAAGCAGGCTTCAATGACCTTCGCGATTTTTACCGTATTGGAAAGGTAAATGAGAATATAACTCGCCCTATCCTAGTAGAATTACTCAGCTACAAACTGAAAACGGAAATTCTAGCCAATGCGAAGAATCTGGAATCATTGTTACAGAAGATTATACCCCCGAAGATTACAGTAGACAGAAAGTATTACGAGCGCATCTAAAACAAGCAAGAGAAAACGGACAGCAAGCATTTATAGGAAGTAACACTCTCGTAATTCAAGGAGTAAAATATACAGTTGAGGACTTGGGAGATAATAAACATCTGGAAACTGGAGTAAACATAGAAGTAGAAGGAGGAGCAGAAAGTATACTAAACGTGAAAAAAAAAGGAAATTGTTACAAAGAAACAGACACGAATGGACGAAAAAACTACATCAGAAGAAAAAGAAAAGAAAGCCTTCAAGGAAAGCACAATAAAAACAGCTGCAGCAAGTACAAAAATAACAACCAGGTCCAGACTTAACAGCCACAACTGAGTCGTTCTAAACAACCGCCCTTCTATTAATATATGTAAGGTGTGTATGTTTATATTCCATTATTATTATTATCATATCTCTATTTTATATTATTATATCGTATTAACATTTGTTTGTAAATTTTTATAAATCTTCAATTTAGTCTATGAGCATTAGCTGTCATTACTGTTAGAAAATGGACAATTATGTGAGGTATTATGAAATAACTGAAACAAAAACAGTCGAATTAAATTCCATAGCACAATGCGATTATATTCTAGAAAGGAGTAACTGTGATACATTGAGGATATTTCATAACAATATAAGTAGTCTTGCAAAATTTGATGAACTACAGGTAATGTTGCAAGGGTTCAGGATTGAGTTTGATATAATTGTACTTACGGAAACGTGAAAAATTTATGACACTGATATTTTCTCTTTGAATGGTTATGATTTGGTATAACTCAAGACCTGGATTCTCCAAACACCTAGATATACAATTGAGAAACAAATCGATATGAAAAATTACTAGAAATATCAATCGCATTCTGATGCCTTGTTATTCATTCATTATAAAAACTCATCTCACTAACTTGTTTATACCTTAACTAAGATTTCTGAGTGTGTTTGTGTGTGTGATAGAAATTGTGTCTGTGTGTAAAAAAACACTCATAATTATTATTATTTACTATTATTTTATTATATTATTACCATTATTATTATTTATATTTTGGAGTACAAACAGTAGCAGGATCACATAGATCAAATTACCCATGCGCAGGTTTACCTTTTTGGGATTTTGTATTTATTTACCCCTTTTGTTGGATTGCTGTTGTATTGAATGCATTATGGTAAGAAAAATTCTGTGGTGAATAAATTTATTATTATTATAATGTATTTTGTAGGGGTGGAATTTATGATGTTTCAGGATTCGGCGGATACTGGTTCTACTGATATTGGTAACACTAGCCAATTTCCTTGTGCTCAATGTTGGGTCTGCATAAAGTTCCTATATCTCGAAAACGAATTGATAGAATTAATTTATTTTTGTTGTTTGATATCAAGAAGGAAAATTACTTTTCAAATGAGGTATCACTTGCCATATGATGCCATTTAAAAATTTAGGGGTGGCGGTCACAGATCCGAGGGATGGAATGTATTTCGGTTGAATTTCATCGCAAACGATGTCCCCCTCGAAAATGTAGTTGACGTATCCGAGCGTGTTTATGTAATTCGGTTGTGCCGATCTACAGAGCCGCTGTTTCGTTTTCAATGGCCCACTCTGTATATACGCTCTGTTAGTTCATTTCACAAAATTTTTATATCTATATTTCATCTCCTCAAAAAAAGTTTTTCTAAAATTATTTCAATAAAGTTGGATGTTCCATTAGATATATCAGGAAATTCAAATTTTATATTGAGAATTTTAAAGCGAATTGTATTGAAAAAAAAAGATTCGTGAAATTTCTTGAAATCTCAATAAACCCGCGTGGAATTCATAGCATTCAAGTGTACACATTCCATCCAGTAGTTTACCCCTGGTATGTAAACCTTTTTGAATTTGGCGATTAGTCAAAACAAAACAAAAACAAAAATAATTTACGGAAATTATCTGAATTGGAATAGAATATATGGATAATTACAGTATTTATCACCCCTTTGACGATAGTTTGTAATGTTCAAAGATATCTGGAATATGAAAAAAAATCAGTAGTTTCAAAGCTATTTGTTTGGTGGTGACAGCACTAAACCCTAAGCCGAAGTTGTTGATGATGTGTTTAGCACAATACACCAGAAAAATAAAATCCCCCGTTCTCATTTCAGCTGGTTTGCCAATATGCCTGAATCCCATTATATTCGATGCCAGGAAAGGGCATTGTGGAAGGCGAGATGGGAATAAAAAGTCTCGCAAATCCAGTGTGGGACGTGAACCATCGTGTGTATGAAATATTGTCAACAGATATTATGGGGAAAAATGAATAAAAAAATTGGAAGCATATGACAATATTTCACTGATATTTCACCTTCTTCAAAAGCTCAAGGTTTATGAATGCCAGGCCAACTAAATTATTCAGATATAAATAGATATTTTTTCCGATCATTCATACTATCGAAATGTTCATGAAAGGATGACTGTTATTTCGTTGTATGATTCCTTAGTAGTTCATAATATTATAACAGTTGAAGTTTATCTTTTAAAAATACTCTTGTTATATACATTTGGCTGACACTAATTTTTCAAAGATTTTCGGGGGTAATATAACAAGTGCAATTATTATTATCGGAGTTCTATTTACATCGGTTCAAACGAGTGCTTTCACCGATAAATAATCATTGCACGGGTTATATTTGGTGAGAGAATATAATGAACGTTATAAGATGAAACAATTTTCTTAACGTCTACAATTTTCATTAGACAGTTGACGGTCAACATGCGGTGATAATGGAAATATCATCGATTTAATAGCCTCTCCTACTCTGTTGTTTTATCGTTTCAGCCAATCACATTAATCGGGTAATTTGATAATGTACCATGTGACACGTGAATTATATTCTCGGAGGTAATATAACAAGTGCAATGATAGCAGCGAGTTAAAACTGATGAAAATAGAACGACTGCGCAGCAGGAGTTCAATTTTTATCGGGTTTGACAATAGACATTACGATTTATATTTGGTGAAAGAATGAAATAAACTACTCAACTTCAAACTGACAGTCTACAATTCTCATCAGAAGCAGTTAAGATGGACGTTCAATGTAGTGTATTTTTATTTCGAATTGCATCGAGAAACGGTAACACTTTGAGAACTCAAATTTAGTAGATAAACTCAGGATAGATTAGAGAACTAATTGAAAATATTGAGATTGAATTATTTTCGAGAATTGAGATTTTTTTTGTCGAAAATTGAAGGAAATAAGTCTATACATGCTTCTTTTTTATTTCAAACGAAAGAACCATGAAAATAGTTAAACTTCCGATTAAAAGCGAATCTCCAGACAATTTCATTTGGGACATTAACTTGTAATACGAAATGGGCGGCGAATAGCCAAATTCAAACATATAACGAGAAAAAGTTCCTATTTTACCAACATTCTTACTGATTTCTTAGTCCAGCCGTTTTCGGATAGAGAGCGCCAGTGTAAATTTCATTCTTCCAGGGCCTGCTATACTAACTGGAATGTGATTTTGATAATGTCTTAAGAAGTAGCAAGATAGAGAAAATGAAAGTTTCGGATTCGGATATTATTCATAATCGTTTCATGGAGAGTAATTTGGGAAAGGATAAATAAATATCAACAATCAATGACGGGGTCCGGAGGTTCAATCTGTATAATATAACGAAGCTTTTCCTGACTGACAATAGGAACACGAGGTTTTTTTTTCTAAACTTCCCTCTGAAGGTAATGAACCACTCTGCCAGTTATTTTATTCAACATTTCGAAAATTGTGTTTTTTCACAAAACGCTGATATTATTACAAGCTTCTATCCAACTTAGTTGTTTCTCTGTTATTATTATTTATTTCTCGATTTGTTCGTTCGGATGAAATTTTGCAAATGAATTTTCATCCCCTTCTAGTCGCCCGATTAACTTTGGCAGGTGTTCATAATTCCGGTGATAATCTATTATGAAATTTTCGTTACAGAAAAAAACAAAATGGCGGACAAATTTCGTGATTGATGGACGCTTATATTCAAAATTGGTATGTGGGTGTTCTTGGGGTCGAAGATAATTATTTTTTTGTCAAAATTCATTGATTCATGATGGCGAACGAGTTTTGCGACTATGGTCCAATTCTATTCAAAATTGGTGTGTCGAAGGTTGTTGGGTCGGAGAATATGATTTTTTTGTCAAAATTCATGAATTTGAGATGACGAGTTTTGTTATAATATGGACCGATTCTATTCGATATTGGTATTAGGGGGTTTTTGGGGGCGAAGACTATAATTTTTTGTCAGAATTCAATAAGATGACTGAATTTATGAAAGACTATAGAAAGAATTGAATAAAAATTATAAAAAAAATAAACACAAACTTTTATACAAATGCATTAAAGAAAAAAAATTAATAAAAAAATTGACAAGTTTTTATACAAATTCACTAAAAAGGAAAAACCTAATTCTTTAATTGTTTGACCTGATAGGTTATTCTATAAATAACAGATTTATAACCTTGCCCCGAATACAAAATAGGTATTCTTGCGCCTTTTTCAGGGAAATGGGTTTTATGATTTATAGTACGGTTTTTGGGGTCGGAGATTATGATTTTGTTGTCAAAATAAAAAACATTCAGAATGGCAGCTCCAAAAAATTTTTAGATTAAAAAAAATTCTTAATGGAACGACGAAAATCAATTAAAGAGTATAATACTTTCAGTCTAATGATATTGAGATCTTAACTGTCGGAGTAACTGATTTTTAGTCGGCGCCAAACAAACAATTATCGAAGATTTAGAAGTAATCAAAACGCAGCCGTGCATCTCGCTGCCATCATTTTACGCTTTACCTAATTCAATTGCTAGTTTATTTAGCGCCGACTCAAAATCAGTTACTCACATTGGTTTAGGATCTCAATTATCATTTAGACTGAGAAGGTTTATTTTATTTTTTGCTTTTCAGTTGATTTTTTCGTCGGTTTCATTTTTTGTTGAAAAGTTTTTATTTTTGAGTTGTTTGTGGCTGAATTCTACTAATTACTACCTACTCAATTTTTGATTACTTCCAAAATACTTACGCACCTAGCTTACTCCAACGATTAACTATTAAATAATATGATTTTCTATTTTAACTATTTATTGTTATATAATATAAATTAATTTTGAAAGTTCTGGTTAGTTGATTTCATCACCTTGTGTATAATTCCATCCTGTCATAGAATGTAATCATTTTGACGGATGTAGGAGGGTCTGTCAATGTCAACTACATATGTGTGCCAATGTTCACAAGTGAAAAATCAATCATCCCCTATTTTACTACCCATAGGGGTGGATCATTTCATTCCAAATTGGAATATGATCAACTATGAGGTATACCCTTCCTAATGAAGGAAGAATCATCCAAATCGGAGATTCCACTACAAAGTTATGCCTGATAGAATCGATTAACGGACCAAAATTCAGAGGGTGAACGATTAATATCCTTCATTTTGCTACCCTTAGGGATGGATTTTGTTGTTCAAATTGAAATGGGACCAACTTCGAAGTACACCCTATCCAATGAAGGAATAATCATCGGAATCTAGAAAAAAAAAACGATGCCTCTACCATTTTCATGTCAAAAAGGTATGCTTTTCAAAAGTCGCTACAAGCAGCCGTTTTCGAAATATTTGATTGTCAAAAAGTGAAACCATTTCGAAACCTTTTTTTTTTAAATTCAACATAGAAACATTTCAAATTTTAATTTTTGAACAACAATAAACAACAGAACACTAGATATAAATCTAGATCAAAATCACGATATATGTTCGAAATGTCCACGCCCAGCCTTTATGCACGCATCCAATCTTCTTCTCATTGATTCGCGCACTTTTTGGAAAATTCCTGGAGTATTTTGAATCGTTCTACAAGAGTTAA
>JAFIRS010009340.1:0-10244 GCA_018342105.1 Gonioctena quinquepunctata | reverse complement strand
TTCTCATTTACATTAACAGTATCACGGAAATGACTGACTTTTGTGGTCACCTCATCTGCTATGCTGATGACACAGCTATTGTATACCTGGGAAGACATATCCAAAGCTCCTGCTATGTATTGAGTAATGCATGTAAGATTACTTGTGGTCGAACGACCCTCAACAAATCCATGCTGATTATCGACAATCTGACATCTCACATGTGCATATATAATATCATATAGGACCATTTCGAAGAGTTTACTGAAGTTGCATAGTATAACGATTGGTCTGTAATTTTCAATCATATGTTTGTCCCCCTTTTTGAGAATAGGACATATTTCACCATATTTCCAGACATCCGGAAAACAAAGTGTAAGTGCTAAATTAAAAATGATGGATAAAGGTTTAGCGGCAGTGACAGCACAGTCTTTCAGGAGAAATGATGGAATACCATCAGGTCCCGTTGTCATTTTTGGTTTAAATTTTTTTAAAGACTTCTGCACATCATCTCCAGTTATTTTAGGAATGGACAGAGTTGGTGTGTTGAAATTATTAATGCCTTCAGATTGTCGATAATTGGATGATTTGATGAAAGCAGATTCAAAGTAGGTACAAAGTGACCTCTCTCGTACTGCTTGAACAATTCTTTCCGGGTAGTATCTTCATCGTTGATGAGCTTAGCATGAACTTTGGTTTCCATTGTACCACATAGAAAATATCCCTAGGGGTCAAGTCAAGAGAGCGCGCAGGCCAAGAAAAGGGGGTGTCTTGACCTTGACATATCCATCTTTCCGGAATATAGTGATGCATCCATCGACAGACTGTTTGAGTGTAATACACAAAATAGTGATACTCATATAATCACAGGAGATATTAATATTAATACCGAGGAAACTGAAAACAACTCAGTTAATAATTACCTGAGTATTATGAGCATGAATGGATTTCAATCTCATATTAATGACTATACCAGAACTACTTCCTACTCTAAATCCTGTATAGACCACTTCTTTGTCAGAGACTCACAATCATGCTTTAAATATAAATCGATTATTGGTGACCTCCATATCACAGACCACAGTTCCATTATACTCCAAATAATAAATCATGAAAAAGAAAAAATTTACCATAAAGAAAGTAGGTACAAATATTTTCTAGATCACAAAAAACTCATAAATAATATGCAAATAGAAAATTGGTCAACAGTCTATTTATCAGAAAACCTCGATAAAGCAACTGATATTTTCATAGAACTTATCAAAAAAATAACAGAACAAAGCACAAATAAAGTAAAAAAAGTCTATTTATCAGAAAATCAAAAAATGATCTAGACCGTTCAATCCAAGATGCAAAGAAAAACTTTTATCGAAAAGAAATTGAAAATAATAGCAATAACGCAACTGGTTTATGGAAAGTTGTAGGGAAAGTAACGAGTAAAGCGGAAAAAAAAAATAATAGAAGAAATAATCTGCACTGACGATGGCGAAATAAGCAAAGACAAGAAAGTTATTTCAAATTGTTTTGTTGATTATTTTTCAAATGTCGGCGAAAAGTTGGCACAAAAAATTATCCAGAAAAAACAAAATCATTCTTTTCCTAAAACCAACAGATGTAACTCATTTTTCTTGGAAGAAGTAACAAAATCAGAAATAATAGAAACAATAGAAAAACTAAAAAACAAAAAGTCTCCAGGCATTGATGGTATTAAATCCGAAACTTTAAAACTGATTGCACAATATATTGCAGAACCCCTTCTTTTTATAATAAACCGGACATTCCGTACTGGAAACTGCCCTGACGCTTTCAAAACCGCCATAATAACACCTGTCTTCAAAAAGGAAACAACCTTGAAGTTGAAAACTTTCGACCAATATCTTTTGATATCCAATATTGCGAAAATCTTTGAAAAATACTTAAAATGCGAATCGATAAATATCTCAGTAAATACAACATATTATCAGAAAGGCAATTCGGTTTCAGAGAAAGCAAATCAACACAAGACCCAATAAATTATCTGACATCAAAAATAAGTAAATATATTGATAAGAAGTCTCCAGTCCTATGCATTTTTGTTGACCTTGCGAAAGCATTCGATACTGTCAGCCACTCCCAACTACTAGAGATATTAGAAGGACTTGGATTTAGGGGAGCATCACATGATTTACTAAATAGTTATCTCAGTAATAGAAATCAGTTTGTGAAAATAGGTGATGAAATCAGTGAAAAGAGAACAGTCAAGTATGGTGTTCCTCAAGGTACTGTCCTGGGTCCGACTCTTTTTAATATATATTTGAACGATCTCTATAAACTACAGATAGAAGGAGACGTAATTAGCTTTGCAGACGACACCGCAATCATATACAAAGCTGACTCCTGGGAAGCACTCAAAACCTCTACAGAAATTGATTTCAAAATTATTATGGAATGGTTTGACAGCCGTCTGCTTTCCATTAATGTTGATAAAACTATTTACGTTCCGTTCACCTCATACGCAAAGTACTTACCCACATATTACAACCTAAACATTTCTACTAGAAATGGCAATTTTAATATAAAATCAGCTAAAAGTGTAAAATATCTAGGTATTTATGTCGACAGTAATTTGAAATGGGACATCCATGTCAATTATGTCGTGAAAAAAGCCAGATATGTACTGTATAAGTTGAGTTTTTGTAAAATATTCGATATTAAATACTTACGGATACTATACTATGCACTCTTTGAAACCCACCTCAATTATGGGATAATTGCATGGGGAGCTACAACAAAAAATCATATTTCGCAGCTAGAAATTATTCAACGAATGGCAATCAAAAGTATGTATAAAAAACCATATACCTACCCCACAGAGGACCTACATAAGGATACAAAAATTATGGACATAAGGCAACTCTATTTCTTCCAAACAGTAACTAGACAACACCTTAATAAACACGAATTAATACCAATTAACCACACTCATGCTACTCGACACAGAAATAACTCAGTATGTGTACCAAAACCTGAAAAAAATACCTTACGACGGTCATATGTTTACTTGGGACCAAAACTATATAGCTCTATACCACCAGAATTGAAAGAAATTAACTCTACTTCACTCTTTAAAAGACACTTGAGGAATTGGATGACACAAACAGACAGACTGAAAATCCATCAACTTCTTGACCTGACTTTAAGGTTAACTTTCTGAAAAGAAATTGTCAATTTTCTGAATCCAGTGATAAAATTGTACAGTATATATGTTTGTATTTCATATTGTATTATTTTAATATTATGTGTATATTTATATGTATTATAATTCATTCATTCATTCATTCATTCATTCATTCATTCATTCATTCATTCATTCATTTTTTATTATTCATTCATTCATTCATTTATTTATTTATCTATTCATTCATTTAGGCATACAAAGTCCCAATATACAATCAAACAAAATATTTTAAAATTAAAATATTTCAAACATTACTTACTCATCTAGGTATATGAGCCCATTTAAGGCGGAATTACCTCCTGGACCATAAAAAGCGGATGCTTATGCCGACGTATTTTTAAGGTTCTGTCAGATTTGTGTCAATAATTATTTTGAAAAAAAACAAATAAAAATAAAATTTTAAACTTACTTTTTACCTAAATTAGGAATGTTTAAATAAAAATATAAATTATATTTTTATTTTTTTTTTCCAATTGCAGTTCAAATAGGTTTTAAAATTTGATTTGATTACAACAGGAGAGAATCCTTATTTTGACGTATTACGCGACATTAGCTCTGGTAACAAAAACGGGCCCTTATTCCAACGTATTTTTTTGAACGTATTTGTTAACGTTTGTGTCAAAATAATAAACCAAAACCAATAAAAATTTATTTTTAAAACCATTTCCTTGACATAAAAGAAAAATGCAACCCGCTTGGGTGAACAAAACTTTTAATTTTCGAAATATTTTTAATCACTTCAATCGATCTACTTACCAAAATGGAGACGTTTTTTCACTCACTGTGACAACAGACAGACCCAGTCGGAATTAAATGCAAACTACATCCAAACGAGAGTGGCTTACCCCACCACTTTGGCGCTGTTGCGCAATCTAAAAAATTCTGTAACGGATACATTTGATCGCGTTTAGATATTCGTTGCCAGTTTAAAGAAATTGACTGACAAAGTTTGCCTTATGAAATAGGTCGGGATTAGGGCTCGATTCAGCATACGTCGGAATATGGTGCTTTTACCTTAATAAACCTTTAGAAATTGTAATCATTTATATACTTTATATCTCTACCATGGTAGGCAATTTTACTGTACTTTTTAATTAAGTTTTTTTTTTTTTTTCACCTTATTTACCAATTTCACTGTATGTTTTAAATTAATTCCATTGTACCCCGTACCTCAAATTGATCGGAGTAATTTATGATAATTTTACAATTCACATTTTATTACACAACATAGGAATTAAGAACTACCCTATACCATGCACAAGCTGAAAACTTTCAGTTTCTGTGGCCTCCCGGTTTATTCACAAATCACTCAAGAATATTGTACCACACTTCAGATAAATAAACATTATTATTATTATTGTTTTTCTGTTGTGAATTTATGAAAAGTGGAAAGTCGGCAACATATCAATATTGGATTGAGTTATTTCGATCGCACTCCAACCAATGTTTCTATTTTCAATCAAGAATATTTTTTTCTCAACACAAATAACTTCAAAGATGTTATAGTATTTCTAATCCCAATTGGACCGACATAAAAAGTTTCGAGAAGGAACTTTTTTATGATTGTACCAGGAACGCTTTGAAAGTAAAAACACTGGTAGTATATAAATTTCCCATTTGCCGGGCAGTGCATATGAACACTCCTCGTAGTGCTCTCATTTTTATTGCCGTTCCAATTGGGATTGGAATAACTATACCTAGGACGATCAAAAATAATAACTGAAATTCGTCATCCAATCAAAGAAGATTCCATTCTGATTTTGAAGATTTAAACAAGTTTTATTTTGAAAAAAAAGGCAGTTATGCATATGCATTCCGTATTCACAATATTCGAAATACTGTCTAGATAAACGATTCATTATTTTCAGGTAAATCTGCATGATCGACACATAAATGGCGCTGAGAAGAAACATTCGATACATCGGAAGCTACCTCTATATTTACATATTATGCTAAACTCACTAGCAAGAATCTTGTACAAATGTCTGAACTTTGCAAGCATGTTTATATCGAACAAGTGTCTTCACTTGATGATATCTCAGCTATAGTACGTTCTGTTGTCATCTGGAGGACATGTTTATGTAATCTAATAGGTTCTCAGTTTTTGCCGCTTGATGTCTTGTTATTATAATGTGAAGAGACAATCACAGTGTTATGCTCTTGAACTGGAATAACATGGCTTTTTACTGCCAATGAAAGTTGACAAACGTTCCACAAAAACTCATTACATGTGTAATTGCCTAATGTCATGCATTTTGATATTATCACATCGATAATTGAGCTAGCCAAACTGATAATGGATTCTTATTCATTCGGGTTTTAATTCCGTATTTTTATGTTGTAATACCACTGCTCTCAGCTGCAAATTATCCTTTGAAAGCATTTTCGCCATTTCCCAATGGGGAATATGGGCATTAACATCCACTTGTGTTGAAAAGTTCGTCACTATTGTCAGATAATAAATATTGATTGTTTTTTCGCATTTTGACTAATAATGTGCTATTTTACTTATTCAAAATCGTTCATTAAAGTGTCACTTTATCACATAGGAATGTCGCTTAAAATACAGGGTATCTCATATAAAACTCCGCGGGCAAATATCTGGGAAATGAAAGATGATATCCATATTTCGTGAAAGCAGATGATCTTGATGTCTAAGGCTTCGCGAGACCGACGCCAATTTTTTCTTAATGGCATCCCAGATTTTCAATGCTTGTTGCGATTCTGCTTCAAATTCTGAATTCTGCCATATAGCACACTCATAGTTTCCCTTGAATACTGATGAAAAACAGCAACTTTATTGCATATTATAAAAAGAGCTATGAATAAGTCAAAATAAAAAGCAATAACACGAGTTTAATAAAATTGATCTGTCAGTTATAATTGCATTGCCTGTTTAGTTTCATCTAGTTCTGTAAAATCGCAGACAATACAAATTAAAGTAAATGTTTCTAATTACCAAAAAATATTTTACTTTGACCAAAACTCTACCAACATGATGGCAATAACAAAAAAATTATAGTGATAACATGAATTAGTTTAGTAAGTGTTCGAACTGCCTCCCTTCACGGAGAATACTTATATTGAACCTTTTTAATATTTCTCGATTCGTGACAGCTCAAAGCGTCGCTCGCAATATGGAAGCACAATAATTTGTGATACTATTTTTCGAATCATCTACATATGAACTAAGTCTTCAATCTATCCCCACAAAAAAAAAATCCAGTGGAGTCATATCTAGACTTCGAGCTGGCCATGGTGTTGGACCCTTATTTCCAATCCATTTCTCATTAAAAGTGTCATCCAAATATTGTGTATTCATTCTATTATTATGCTGAGGTGCCCCATCTTGTTGAAACCACATATGCAGTCGATTTTGTGTTGGTAAATTCTCCAAGAGATTCGGTAACACATGTTGGAGGAAAAGCAAGTACCTCTTTCCATTGAGAATTCCTCCGTAAAAATGAGGTCCTATCAAATAACCATCAATGATTCCGCACCGAACACGAACCCCCCACACAGACTGATATCTCGTTTGTTGAATCCAATGAGGGTTCACGTCAGACCAATAGTGACAATTATGTTTGTTTATTATACCGTTGTTATGGAAACGGCTTTCATCACTCCATAATGTATTGTTCAGAATCTGATCATCATGAATACGGGTGGACAAACATGCAATGAAGTTCAATCTCCTATCAGCATCTCCAAAATATGGGAATAGGTTATAGTCATGAACAATAAACAATACAGATTATCACTTGGCTGTAGTTTTCGAACCAGATGTATTTTGTAGGGATGGAATTTGTTTTTTGACGAAATACGTTGTATTGACGATTTCGAAATATCACAATACATTGCTACTTGTCTGGTAGAACTATGTGGTGCCAATACCATTTGACCTAGCACTGCAACAGTGTGGTTTTTTTCTCTTCTTTTCATAAAATCATCCATTTTGTGCCAAAGATCTGGCTAAGCTAGGAAATGTTTTGTCTGACGGTAATCTTCTGTCGGAATACCGATTAGCGTATATTCTCACTGCTTCCTTTGCATTCCTTCTTGCTTCACCATAAATACATATTATATCCAACTTTTGTGCATTCGAAAATTCAACCATTTTTCAATTTTACGAAGAAACCAACACAGAACTGGATACACTTCCGTAAAATCCGACGGGTTTTCTGACAGATCGATGAATACTCGTATTATTCCATTTATTTTGACGCTTTCATGGCCCTCTTTATAATATGCAATAAAGTTGCTGTTTTCATCAGTATTCAAGGGAAACTATGAGTGTGCTATATGGCTGAATTCAGAATTTGAAGCAGAATCCAAAACACTATTGAAAAATCTGGGTTGCCATTTGGAAAAATTGGCTTTGGTATCGCGACGCCCTAACGGATGACGCCTAGTGATGTATCTCTACGTAAATAGAAGGACCCTTTGACATCAAGATCATCTGCTTTCACGAAATATGGATATCATCTTTCATTTCCCAGACATTTGCCGCGGAGTTTTATATGGGACACCCTGAATAGTTAGGTCCTGGTGGTGAAACACAGTTTGCCAGACGATTGTTTTTTTAAATATTGTTATATATATATATATATATATATATATATATATATATGCCACAAATTCATTTATATATATATACAGTGCTTCTCAAAAGTCCCCTCCCCTACCCTTATTTTTGGAACGATTATACATGAACAAGTGAAATTTGGAAACTGAATATTAAAGGTTGTAAACATCACTAGTAGGGAAGATGATAGATGACGAAATCGTCAAAGATGACGTCACAAGGCCATTTGGACCAATAATTTCAAATGGAACCCTACGGCAAGCGACACCTCTTTTAAAAGGTATCGAAAAAACCTATTCAATGATACTAATTTTGTTTGTGGTTATGGCAGTTTTGGCAACTTGCTTTTAAAAAACAAAAAGCTGTGATGAATTAAATCAGTTAATACTAAAATTCCAAATTCAAGCTCCGCCTCTGGATAGTTGTCAAATGAGCCGACGTTTTTGTTAGTCTCCCAAATTCTACGTTTTTGTAATTGTTCAAGTTTTTGTACATTTAATAATTTGTGTATCGTTGATCGAAAGTTCAACTGTTTTAGCAGCTTTTGGTACTTTTAATATTTTTGTACATTTTAATAATTTGTTAAACTGTTGTGAGCCGAACGTTTAAGTGCTTCAAGAAGCGAAATGGTACGTGCTTTAGGTGATAAAGTAGCAGCGATCCTAATTCTTGGTGAAACTGGAAATATTCATGCAGCAGAACGCATTTTTAATGAAAGGTTTCCCGATCGCTTCGTTTCGAGGACTTATTTGAGGGAGCTTCTCCGTAAGTTTGAAACAACGGGTAGTATGAATGATGCGAAACGATCTGGCAGACCACAAATTTCTGATGAGAAAAAAATTTATATACTGGCAGAAGTAATAGTTAATCCTACTTCTTCAACAACTCACGTTGCATCTACCTGTGAAGTCAGTCGAAGTACAGTACACAAGGTGTTGAAAATAAAACAAATTTTATCCATACAAATTCAAAATGGTTCATCAACTCTCAGACGACGACATAGACCGGAGACTAGAAGTTTGTGAAAACATGGGAACAAAAATTAACCAACAGCCAGACTATGTCAAAACAGTTTGTTTTAGTGACGAAAGTACTTTCTATCTAAATGGAAATATAAATACACAGAATGTGAGGTATTGGAGTGACGCAAATCCTCACCTGTTTCGTGAAACACATACCCAATTTCCCCAGAATGTTTGGACAGGTATCCTGGGAAACCACATCGTTGAGCCTCTTTTTTAAAATACTGATTTAATTGGTGAGGTTTATCTGGAGCTGTTGCAGAACGCAATAGAACCGTTAATCCTTGAAATTTTTTAAGATAATCCAGATGAATTCGGCAATTTGGAAATAATATTCCAACAGGATGGTGCTCTTCCACACTATTACGGTGCAGTAAGACGGTATTTGGGTGAGGAGTATCGTGGTAGATGGATTGGACGACGAGGTTCAACGGAATGGCCAGCTCGATCACCGGAACTCACACCTTTGGATTTTTTTTTGTGGGGGTACCTCGAATCGAAGGTTAACGCCACTGAACCTGACAATATTGACGTTTTAAAACAACGTATTGTTGCAGAATGTGAGGCTGTTTCCGCAGACACATTTGCAAAAGTACGAGAAGAGTTTAAAAATAGGATATTTCACTGTCAGGAAGTGAATGGAGGTCACTTCGAGCAATTTCTTTGAGTAGATACTGATTCTTAAATCTGTAATTAATATCATACTGAATGGAATTTAAATTTTAATGTATACTAATGAGCCATTAAAACTGCCATAAACACAAACAAAATAAGTATCATTGAATAGGTTTTTCCGATACCTTTCAAAGGTTTTCATTTGAAATTATTGGTCACAATGTCCTTGGGACGTCATCTTTGACGATATCGTCATCTATCATCACTTGTAGGGAAGTTTAGACCCTTTAATATTCAGTTTCCAAATTTCACTTGTTTATGTATGATCGTTCCAAAAATAAGAAGGGGGGAGACTTTTGAGAAGCACTGTATATATTAAAAATACAATTATTCGAATTTTAAAACTGAGCAACACCAAATATATTCAATTCTGTTTGTTCTTCCTGAAAACTATTATGATTCTCCTGAATGATCTCAAGGTGTCGAAATATACTTTTTGAAATTTTCAGCTTATTGGCGATGCTTTCCTCGATATATATATATATATATATATATATATATATATATATATATATATATATATATATATATATATATATATATATATATATATATATATATATATATATACCCTTCTGCCACACCAATTTACTGCCATCCCCCGTGCCTTCCAAGTAGTTGAATGTCAACTCCACTGTCAACGAGGAAAGTAGCAGACGCCCTCCTCAAGCAATGGCCAGTGTAACTGGAGTTTTAAGTATCCTGAAACTTTTCGGGTAATTTTAGCAAAACTGTTGATGCCAACTGGTTGTATTGTGCACTCACC
>JAFIRS010009339.1:0-10254 GCA_018342105.1 Gonioctena quinquepunctata | reverse complement strand
AAAAAAAAAGGAATGTGGGACTTAGAGGAGTTTGATAACACGAAAATATTTGAAAAAATATATTTATAAAAATGAATTAAAACATTTCGAAAAAAGAATGGGGATAATTTCATCATAAATCGGGAACAGCTCCTATACATATATGACGTTTTTGCAAGGACACCTAAGGAGAGAGCGAAAATTTCCAAAAACCTTTTTATTCAGTTGGATTCGTTATAATTATTCTTTCCCAATTCTACCAATTGCTTTGTGCTGTTGGGGAGCAATTTTTCCATATTCTGGATAACTATAAGGAGCATTTCATAAACCCAAACCAGGGACAATTCTCGGGGATTCGGGTAAATTTTTTTCCGAGAAAGTTATGTAAAACAACTGGGGTTTCAAACATCCTGAAGGGTCTAAATTTTAAAGGTTTCCAAGGATTCTTCATTGTCCCAAAAATGCAAAGGGTTTTTTTGATGGTCCTCCTTGCAGACGGGATAATTAAAAATTTTTTTGGGATTTCAATCCCCGCCAGGATATGGTCCTGAAATGTTGGAGGCAAATGAGAATGCCTGGTCTGCTATTAAAAGTGTGGAAAAAATAAGTATAGTGTCCGGCAGATTTATCGGAGAAGGAATTGGGCATTTTCCACTATAAACATTTTCCCGAATACACTAGAGTGGAACACCTGGCTGTCGTGTAAGGACCCAGGTGCACCAATGTCGATCATAGAAAATCTATAAAAGGCATCACAAGTTGCAAGCAAAGTAAAAGAAGTTTTTTTTATTGATTATCTATTGTGATTGTTTACCTTAATAATTTTTTATAAGAAAAAAACTCTGATCCCGAGAAGGCAGGACACTGAATCATTACGTGTTTTGCATCTAGAGCCCCTAAACAATTTGGCATGTTCCATCTTTCATAAAATCCTTTCGCAATTTTTTCAAAGTCCTGAACTGAAGGGGGCTCCAAATACAAAGGTTGTAGTTTATCCCATAACACTTCATACGTTTCTTTTATGACGAAGTGCACATTAGTTTTCCCAACGTGAAAATCCCGTCCCGTTGCTTGCAGTTTTTTGCAAATCATCTTTTACAATCTCGAGTAGTTGGTCAAATTGCTCAGGACTCATCCTCGTATATTTCCCAAATTGTTCAATGTCTTTCTCTTTCATAAATTTCACCAGGTTCTGAAAATGGCCTTTTTCTTTCTTCGTCTATTCAGAGGTCTCACTGCATATCGACGATGTCTTCCAAATACCGAATGGCTTTTCAAAAGTATTAAACTGCAAAAAATAGTGCTAAACACGTTTTCCCTTTATTACGAGCCATTTTCAAATTCGACAGTTTTCCGTATTTTGTTTTAATGATTATATTTATGACTGTCAAACGTCAAAATATCAAATATGGTTCGAGCATGCGCAAATTTCTTCATTAAGAACTAACAAGAGAGTGTATAAACACCACAGCATTCTCAGGTATAGTTCTCAGTTACTAGTTATTAGTCTTAGTTAATGGGAAATGTTGCATAAACCAACCATTACTGTAAGTAGCATTTTTTTAAATCTTGACATTGTATTTCTCCCAGCAGCTATCAAATGTACAAGATTTAATACAATGTCTTATTTTTCTGATGTCCATTAATGTGGTGGCATTTATTTTTTCCTATAATCCATGTAGAAGGCACAGCTTCAACCATGTTTTCTTCTATAAAATGAACAACTGTCCATGTTTTCGAATCCGAATCCATCTTATCCTTCTTCTCGTGCAAACCACTTTTGTTTCAGACTTACCCTTTTATCACAAATTATATGCACAACTGTAAAGCGGTTTCTCCCCCTATTATCAAACTTTGGCGCTTTTCACTATTATCGGTTTTCCTCGGGCGCCACCTTTTGGTTTATAGTGGAAAAGGCCACTTTTGCTCCGGGCAGTCTCAGTGAAGAAAGACACTCCAGGGGTCAATATAGTCGTGACACTGTAACAGGGCCAGCAAGGCAGGCTTTAATTGCCTTTAACTGGGTTTTGAACCTGGGTGGCGACTGCGCACTGATGTTTAAATTTCAAACTCCGATCCTACTCCTTCGGCAAAGCTCGGGACGGTCGTGGACTGCTTCGGTCTTTGGCTCTCACTCTGGATACTATTCGGACGCGTGACTGCTTCTGCTGGGCTTGGCAAGCTACTCCTTCTTAGGAATATGTCGAAACGGAACTACAGCCGGTTTCCCCCTCTTTTCCGAATACCTCTCGACCGACTTATATGCGCGCGCCGTTTTGTGGACTTTGTCGATTTTGATACAAAGTATACTTTTACAGAATAATTACCCAGCTCGTCGAATCCTTCGTGCTGTGACGTCAGCTCGGTGCGTGCGTCTCTGCTCGACTCAACTGTACTGGGTGGCTTCTATCGTGACGTCAGCTCGGTAGCGGTGCTCTTGGCTCGACTGGACTGCTGTCTCGGGCTTCTATCGGAGGACTCAACTTCGTCGGCGTTTGAATATACCAGCTTGCTCGCTAAAAATGTGTCTCGAGAGTCGATAGCCCGGCGCAGGTTATACCGTGCGTGCTATTTTAGCTACGCCTGGCGTTATTTTCGGAAGGCGTTTAGTCTGTTTATTAGGATATATGTAATCCACGGATTTATCACGAACACGAATGGCATTTCTAGACCGATTATTACTGTCAAGCGGAGTTTAATTCCTTACAGGAAGCTTTTGCCTGATAAATATAGCGGGGAAATAGTAACTTCGTTACACACCCTTCCTACTTCGGGGAAAAAGTAAAAACAACTTTTTTTTCTTTTTAACATGCGTTTGTACGGTCAGAGGGACCTGAAAACTAACTCGTTTTGCTGTGAACATTCTCAAAACTTAGACGGCTAGCAACCTTATGTTCTAACAAAAAAAAAACAGGTCCATTCGGAATATAACAGTATAGCCCGCCAGGTGCCTACCCCCCCTAATAGTCGAACCCTTTATTCGGGGTAGGTCCACCTGATACATAAATTACGGAAATAAAATAAACTTAAATGTGGACCTCAAATTATTCCAAAGGAAAAACAAAATAAACTTTTGCCTGGTTGCCGGAGAGCAACAAACAGGACTACTTCGTACAATGATCATTACCAGTCAAAAAAAAAAATAGAAAAAAATAGTCATACCACAATAATAAAGTAAAAAAAATCTTCCTGGATTGATGCTGGCATCCGCATCCTGATCCTAGGTCTGCCTACGGCATCAGGTGCTGAACATCCGCATCGGGAACATGCGGGTCAGGATACCGTTGCTGGGGCACGGGCGTCGTCCTTCTTGTGCTGGTCTCCTTTGGGCTGGTCTCCTGGGCTGGTCTCCTGGGCGGCTGGTCGGAACAGTGGCATTCCCGCGAGAGGACATCCTTCAGCCGCATCGGGAGCAAAACAGGAGGGGTGTCGTTTGGCACACTCTGCGTGTGGCCCTGGTTGACCACAGCGCCAGCACAGATCCCTATTGACGGGTAGGTATACAGTCAGAGGGGGTTCCGAAGCTGCTGGGGCGGCGGCTGCTTGTCCTTGTCTTCGAGGGGCGGCTTGGTCGGTCCAGAAGGTGTTGGTGAACGGCCACGGATACGCATCCTTCATGGAGACGGAATTGACTTCCTGGAAGCCGCTGCAGCACCTCGGCTTGTCAACTTTATTTCGCACGATGACTACTGGAGAGCTCCACGGGCTCTCGGAGGGTTCTACGATGTTCTCCTGTGGCATTCTGTCAGCTTTGGGATTGAATACTTCCTGCATCCTGGGATTCTGGGGTCGGTATCGCTGCTTTATTGGCTCTGGATTTAGGAGACGGATCCTATGTTCTACCAGCGGCGTTACCCCATGAATTTCCTCGGATGGTCGTAATTCATCCTGCAGGAAGGCTTGTGAGTGGTCCTCTTCCTCTCTGGGAAGCGTTAGGGTCGGTCTTGGCTCAGTAACTCCAATGGGAAAGCATGGTACGGGCCGAGCTCCTACTGCAATGGGTTGGTTCTTTACCAAGATTTGGCCACTTCCTAGGTCGAGTCCAAACTGTCTTTTCCTCAATATGTCCATTCCTAAGACCATATCGGATGACAGGCCACTCAGGTGTCCAAAAGACTCCTTGAAGCGGTGTTCTCCAACTCGGATCTCCACGTGATACGTTGCGGGGACGGTAACGGTTTCTCCATTGGCCAGTCGGGCGGAACTCGTAGCAGTTGGAATTTTCGGAACTCCTAGCAGATTCCACTGCCTGGCTATCCTGTCGCCGACATAGGAGATTACGGCACCGGTGTCAATCAACGCTTCAGCAGTACCACCGGGAATCTTGACGGAAAGATGCGGTCGGTGGTCGGCGGCAGCGATGTTGGTGGTGGGTGAGGCGTCCTGGGGGCGGTGCTGCACGTGCCTCAAGTCGTGGCAGCGCCCTAATGGTTTTCCGTCCGTGGGCATGGGCAATCACGAGACATTACTCCGTCTCGCTTGCATCGGGAGCAGAATATCCTTGGGGCTGATTGGCATTGGCTCCTAAAATGCCCTGTTTGCCCGCATCGCCAGCACTCTCGGCTATCTTCGATGGGGCGGCGGTTGACTGGGCTGCCTTGGCTCATGACTGGCTGGACTACTGGGCTCCTAGGGGCGGTGTGGGCTAGTTGGGCAGCCTAGTGACTACTGGTGGGGCTGCCGGGGTCCTATATGGTGCCAAACGCGGCGCTGGAGTCGCCCTCTGAGCTTGTTCAATCTCTGCTCGCAAAAGCTCGTACTCTCTAGCAGCTTTGGCGAACTCCTGCACGTCGTTGAAGTCCGTCCTTCTGATTTCTCGCCGGAATTCTGGGTGCAGGTTGCGGTACAGCCAGTTCAACTCCTGGTCTGGCGGGATTCCACCATGGCGGCGAATCAGCGTCTGCAGGTCGGTGATGTAGGCTGCCGTACTTTCTCTCAGGCTGTGTGTCCTCCTGCTGATAGCCGCTTCCAGGTCAATTCGGTAGTTGACGGGGAAGAAGAAGTCCTGAAAGGCGGTACAAAAGCCTTTCCATCTCGGCCAGCATGCCCGGTTGTTTCTGAACCAGAGGGCCGGCATCCCTTCCAGTAACTCTGGCATAGCTTGCAGGAGGCGGTCTGCGGTGATGCCTTGGGACTCTCGGATCTCCTCCAATCTTTCGAGGAAGGCGGCGGGGTCGTTGGTCCCATTAAAGGTCACTCTCCAGTCCTTTACTCTCAATGGTGCCATCCCTACACTCGTAGTAGGCGGCAGTGGGGGGCCTGTGCTCCCACTGGGGTCCCTGTGAGCACGTTGCTCATGATCGGGTTTCCAGTGCTCGTCACTGTAATGGTGGGTAATACGGGCGGCGGTGCGATTGTCGTGGTCGTCGTGGGGAACGGAAACAGGTTGATGACGGTCGGTGCGGGTGATGCTGCTCGTCCTTCTCGGAGAAATTTTATGATCCTCCTTCGCTTCTCGTCGACGGTGCCGGTTGGATCCAAGCGAAATCTAGCGAGCTCGGTGTCTAGCTCCTCTTTCCGTAGTTGATACACCCATCCGACGCGGGTGTCGTTAGGGTCACTTCCTGTACCTGGACTCAGCGGTGGTGGGCATCCGGCGGGGCTTGTGGTGGTCACTGGCACGACGATGGGGCTTCCTAGTCCTGTCGGCATCTTCGGCGAATACTTGGAACTCGTACGTCTTACTTGTCTCACAGTCGAACTTCACTCTCTCAGCTTGCACGTCTTACTTGGTTCCAGTCGAACCTCAACTCCTTGTCTGTTGGGCCTTGAATACTTGGAACTCGTACGTCTTAGTCTCACAGCTCTCTTCTGAGCCGAGTTTGACAATCTGTCAAAAAGGACAGGTCGGAAGCCTTCAACGGATTTCAGTTCTATACACCCTGTGGAACTAGATTCACGGATTTCCAACTGTCTTTATCGTACGAGCTTGCTTTCTCTCTCTTCACCCACGTGTCTCGTGAATGGTTAACCTGAAAAGGAAACGGATGACGGTAATCGGCTCTACACCCCCGGGAACCTATTAAACGAGGGGTCACTCGGCATATTGACTCTCTTTTGAGTCGAAGTTGACATCTGTCAAAAATGACAGGTCTTGGTATACTATATAAACGGTCCCTGCTCGGGCGCCAATTTGTAAAGCGGTTTCTCCCCCTATTATCAAACTTTGGCGCTTTTCACTATTATCGGTTTTCCTCGGGCGCCACCTTTTGGTTTATAGTGGAAAAGGCCACTTTTGCTCCGGGCAGTCTCAGTGAAGAAAGACACTCCAGGGGTCAATATAGTCGTGACACTGTAACAGGGCCAGCAAGGCAGGCTTTAATTGCCTTTAACTGGGTTTTGAACCTGGGTGGCGACTGCGCACTAGATGTTTAAATTTCAAACTCCGATCCTACTCCTTCGGCAAAGTTCGGGACGGTCGTGGACTGCTTCGGTCTTTGGCTCTCACTCTGGATACTATTCGGACGCGTGACTGCTTCTGCTGGGCTTGGCAAGCTACTCCTTCTTAGGAATATGTCGAAACGGAACTACAGCCGGTTTCCCCCTCTTTTCCGAATACCTCTCGACCGACTTATATGCGCGCGCCGTTTTGTGGACTTTGTCGATTTTGATACAAAGTATACTTTTACAGAATAATTACCCAGCTCGTAGAATCCTTCGTGCTGTGACGTCAGCTCGGTGCGTGCGTCTCTGTCTCGACTCAACTGTACTGGGTGGCTTCTATCGTGACGTCAGCTCGGTAGCGTGTGCTCTTGGCTCGACTGGACTGCTGTCTCGGGCTTCTATCGGAGGACTCCAATCTCTCGTCGGCGTTTGAATATAGCCAGCTTGCTCGCTAAAAATGTGTTCTCGAGAGTCGATAGCCCGGCGCAGGTTATACTCGTGCGTGCTATTTTAGCTACGCCTGGCGTTATTTTCCCGGAAGGCGTTTAGTCTGTTTATTAGGATATATGTAATCCACGGATTTATCACGAACACGAATGGCATTTCTAGACCGATTATTACTGTCAAGCGGAGTTTAATTCCTTACAGGAAGCTTTTGCCTGATAAATATAGCGGGGAAATAGTAACTTCGTTACACAACACAAAAACACCGAGAACAACAATAATCATCCTAAAAGCATCAAAATCGTGAAATGATGCCAAAAACAGAAAGCACACTCGTCTTCATCGTACGTAGCTATAATCGATGTCAGTTGTCAAGTTGTCATTTCAAGGAACACGGAACTCGGCGTCACGGTCACAGAATGTGGTTAAGGTATTCTGTGACATGGCTCTATGATTTATGCAGTGTTGCAATTAGCGCGTGCGCTTATCTGATTATGGACATAAATAATTCAGGCTAACTCAAACTTTGGTTCGCTCTAAAGCTTATAGAGTAGAGTTGAAATTTGATCCGGCGGTGTACTTGGCAACGGCGCCAAGCACATAAATTCAGGTACATGGCGGAAAGCTAGAACAAATAGAGGGGACCAACTCCTCTGTCTTTGTCATCACCCTCAGTTGGCCAATAGTCGAATGCGGCTGACGTGATATTTCATCAGCTGTCCTAACGCTGTATTGCTGTTCTTATCATTAACCTCTATAGGTACAATAAATTCATCGCAAACTGAAAATTTCCAAAGTGAATGATTTCGTTAAAATAAATGACTTAACCACATGACCCAAAAATCAGATTGATCCTTGTTGCCCGTAAACGCCATCTGGTATATATTTTGCGAATAAAAATCATTGGGGCTTTTTGATCGTTATTATTGATTTATTCATTGCGACAATGTCCCTCGATTTATTTTTATATCAATTTATTATTTTTTTATTTCGATATTTTTAAAGCCCAAAATCGTACATCCCTTGGACCTAATGACCGGATCAAAAAGAACGTACGAAAAAAGTACGTACTTTGGACGTATATACCGTACGTACTAAGTATGTACATTTTTTACGTTCAATGGATGTAAAATACACATCTGCGAAACATAAAATGGACATAAAATGTACGTCCTTGGGACTAAGTATACTCTCTGGGTTTTAATAATTCGAATTTACCTTCTACTCTTATAGAAAAAACAGCCCGAAAAGTCTTTCAGTCTTTTTACAGTGCAAAAAGGAATCAATCCTTTCTTTTGGCTGGTTTTGTGATCTTTTCAGTAGCTTTGGGTATTTCAACAATTTTCTAAACCAGGAAATGTTTTTCTGCCAGAACGTAATTGAAATTAAACCTCAAATAGTCAGGGGCATACCAAAGGGACTTTAAACTTGTGTTATCCGTTCTAAGTAACGGTGAATAACAATAATACTTCTGAAAGATAAGCGCCATGTGAAGTGGAATGAATAGAAAAATCGAATTAGACGGTTTTCTTCACATAAAGGATTAATATAAATTGAACCAGAAAATGGTAGATCTCAGGTGAAAAACAACTACTTTCCTGGCAAATACCACGCAGAACGTTGAATGATATTCACCTGATTTTCTAATAATACTTCTCTTGCCATTACACTTGCCCCTTAATTGGGGCAAGTGTGAAACAGTATGATAAATCTAAACTTATCTGTTACTAATCTTTGTGGTGTAAGTGTGAATTCTAAATTAATTTTAAAACTTTAACTTTTTCAAAATATAGGTGTTAACAAAAATGATATACACCTTTCTCTAAGCACCTCAATCCCTCAGCAAGCATATTTTCATGTTCAATGGGAATGACAATTAAGGGGCAAGTGTAAATAATGGCACAAGAATTATTTTTGTCATTCACCGTTACTTAGAACGGAAATAATTCAATTGCAGTACCGGATATCTGGCGATAACTCATTTATAAGTATTATTTTTCCGCTGAAATTTATTCTCGTAAGGTATTTTATTTATTCTATAATCATTACTATTAAATTTAAACTTACGGCTGTTGTGGGTGTTCAGAGTGTGGAATAATTCATAGAATGTTTGGTATTGCATTGTTCGTAATATATAAACTGATATGTCACATCCAGCTCATTGTTCTTGTGTGCTGAGACCTATTAACAAGAGCTTGATGAACATTAAACGATCCTTTCAAGGAGTTGGTGGTCATTTTGGAGAATTCGTCCAAGTGCCCCTTATATACTGGTACTCTTAACGTGCACTTTGAGGAACTTCTTTATATGAAACGGTCATTTTGGGATAATTCTTCGAAATGATATTTCTGATCTGATATGTCATTTTGGAGAAACGAGATTCGTCAGAAAGGTTCGTTTATGAACATGGTCATTTTAGGGAAGTGAGAAATAAAAATGCAGAAATATGAAATGAAATAATATGAAAAAAATATAATGTTGAACAACAGACAAAAGGAGGTGTAATTTCAAAATACAGAAAAAAATCAGGGTTAGGAATGATGTCTATTGGGTGATTTGACATGAAGTGAATTAAGGTTCACTATTTGAGAAGAGTTTGGGTACAAAGTCATATTTTTATTCATGTTTCCGTTCGATAACTCATATAACACCCTTGCAGATTACATAGGTTGGGTTGTTCAAATTCCATATAGTCTACTCACACGGGCAGCTTAGTCAACATTGGCGATTATACGCGAATTCATTTATTCAAGATGGCGACTCCAAGATGGCGGACGAGTTTTGTGATTATGGTGCGATTCTAACCAAAATTGGTATGTGGGGGTTTTTGGAGTCGGAGATTATGAATTTATTTTCAAAATTCATAAATTCAAGATGGCGACTCCAAGATGGCGGACGAGTTAATCTTTAGATGGTCTCCTCGTTGAAGAACTAATATAATCGGAATGAAATGTTATAATTTTTGTAACTTGCCAGTTTTTATATGCGACGTTTTGTCTAATAGGTATATTTCCAATGAAACCAGAAGTGCTAAAATATGACTAATATATCGAAATATTTCTTATGCTGTACAGCATGTACATCGAACCCACCAAATATCTTTAAAATGAAGGATTCAAATGGGGTGCTAGTGAATCTGTTGACACCAGGTACACATTTTTCAAATGTCTGCATTGGTTTCACTGTGCCTCAGAGATAGCTTGGAATGAGTGAAAAAACAAGGGTTTCAAGGAAACATACATTTTATTTACATATATACACATATTTTTATTCACATACATTTTAAATGTACTGATTGTGCTGCAATATTGATAATTTGACATTTTTTTTTCGCAATATTTGAATACTAATGTTCTTATCAATGATTCAAAAATTTAGGATCTATGTTCGAGGCAGGATTCCTCAACATTTTCCAATCTGGAAATTTTTCCTGCAAATTTTCATTTA